>CM069862.1:207543810-207566310 GCA_036172795.1 Pelodytes ibericus | reverse complement strand
AATGTATAGATTATTACTTGTATTCTCTACATTCACAGTACAAGCAGTGTGGGCCCTTTAATGAATAATGGGGGTTCTGTATGAAAAGCAGCTGTGGGGCAGTGTTCTAAACGTGGTGCAGTCGTCATGGAAACCAATGGAATGTTCCTGCTGATGACATCACTTTTAGAACTTTACCCCAGAATCACCATGGAAACCAATGGAATGTCCTCTCTAGTCCACATAGTCTGTGTCACCAGCAGAGAAGAACCATTCATCCAATCTTGCCTGCCAAATTATGGTCTAAAACTATAATCTGAATAGGTTCATTAGTCCCTGACCTTATCTTATATCTAGGATAGCCTTATACCTATCCCATGCATGCTTAAACTCCTTCACTGTATTAACCTCTACCACTTCTACTGGAAGACTATTCCATGCATCCACTACCCTCTCAGTAATGTAATACTTTCATTAGTCCCTGGCCTTATCTTATATCTAGGATAGCCTTATACCTACCCCATGCATGCTTAAACTCCTTCACTGTATTAACCTCTACCACTTCTACTGGAAGACTATTCCATGCATCCACTACCCTCTCAGTAATGTAATACTTTCATTAGTCCCTGGCCTTATCTTATATCTAGGATAGTCTTATACCTATCCCACGCATGCTTAAACTCCTTCACTGTATTAACCTCTACCACTTCTACTGGAAGACAATTCCATACATCCACTACCCTCTCAGTAAAGTAATACTTTCATTAGTCCCTGGCCTTATCTTATATCTAGGATAGCCTTATACCTATCCCATGCATGCTTAAACTCCTTCACTGTATTAACCTCTACCACTTCTACTGGAAGACTATTCCATGCATCCACTACCCTCTCAGTAAAGTAATACTTTCATTAGTCCCTGGCCTTATCTTATATCTAGGATAGCCTTATACCTAACCCATGCATGCTTAAACTCCTTCACTGTATTAACCTCTACCACTTCTACTGGAAGACTATTCCATGCATCCACTACCCACTCAGTAATGTAATACTTTCATTAGTCCCTGGCCTTATATCTAGAAACATAGAAACATAGAATGTGTCGGCAGATAAGAACCATTCGGTCCATCTAGTCTGCCCAATTTTTTTATTTATTTTTTGAGTACTTTTATTAGTCCCCCGTTCCCGGTCTTATAGCTAGGATAGCCTTGTGTCTATCCCACGCATGCTTAAAATCCTTGACTGTGTTTACCTCTACCACTTCTGCTGGCAGGCTATTCCATACATCCACTACCCTCTCAGTAAAGTAATACTTCCTGATATTACTTTTAAATCGTTGCCCCTCTAATTTAAGACTATGTCCTCTAGTTGTGGTAGTTTTTCTTCTTTTAAATATACTCTCTTCCTTTACTGTGTTGATTCCCTTTATGTATATAAATGTTTCTATCATATCCCCCCTGTTCCGTCTTTCCTCCAAGCTATACATGTTAAGATGCTTTAACCTTTCCTGGTAAGTTTTATCCTTCAACCCATGAACCAGTTTAGTAGCCCTTCTCTGAACTCTCTCCAAAGTATCAATATCCTTCTGGAGATACGGTCTCCAGTACTGCGTACAATACTCCAAGTGAGTTCTCACCAGTGCTCTGTACAATACTCCAAGTGAGGTCTCACCAGCGCTCTGTACAATACTCCAAGTGAGGTCTCACCAGTGCTCTGTACAATGGCATGAGCACTTCCCTCTTCCTACTGCTAATACCTCTCCCTATGCAACCAAGCATTCTGCTAGCATTTCCTGCTGCTCTATTGCATTGCCTACCTACCTTCAAGTCCTCTGAAATTATTACTCCTAAATCCCTTTCCTCAGATGTTGAGGTTAGGACTGTACCAAATAGTCTATATTCTGCTTTTGGGTTTTTACGCCCAAGGTGCATAATCTTGCACTTGTCCACATTAAATGCCAGTTGCCACTGCTCTGACCATTTTTCTAGTTTAGCTAAATCATTTGCCATTTGGCTTATCCCTCCATGAATATCAACCCTGCTGCAAATCTTTGTATCATCAGCAAAAAGACATACTTTGCCAACAAGACCTTCTGCAATATCGCTAATAAAAATATTAAAGAGAATGGGTCCAAGAACAGATCCCTGAGGTACCCCACTAGTAACAAGACCTTGCATCGAATATACCCCATTGACTACAACCCTCTGTTGCCTGTCACTCAGCCATTGTCTAATCCATTCAACAATATTGAAATCCAAACTCAAAGATTTCAGTTTATTGATAAGCCTTCTATGTGCGACAGTGTCAAAAGCCTTACTGAAATCTAGGTAAGCAATGTCTACTGCACCACCCTGATCTATTATTTTAGTTACCCAATCAAAAAAATCAATAAGATTAGTTTGGCATGATCTCCCTGAAGTAAACCCATGCTGTCTCTGATCTTGAAATCCAAGCGACTTTAGATGTTCAACAATCCTATTCTTTAACAAGGTTTCCATTATTTTCCCCACTACTGAAGTAAGACTTACTGGTCTATAGTTGCCCGCCTCCTCCTTACTACCTTTCTTGTGAATGGGCACAACATTAGCTAATTTCCAATCTTCTGGAACTACTCCCGTTAACAATGATTGGTTAAATAAATCTGTTAACGGTTTTGCTAGTACACCACTAAGTTCTTTTAATAACTTTGGATGTATCCCATCAGGTCCCATCGACTTATTTGTCTTTACTTTAGACAGCTGAAGTAAAACCTCTTCCTCTGTAAACTTACATGCATCAAAAGACTCATTAGTCTTTTTCCCTAAATGAGGTCCCTTACCCTCATTTTCATTTGTAAAAACTGAACAAAAATATTCATTAAAGCAGTCTGCTAAGCCTTTATCCTCTTCTACATAGCATCCTTCTTTTGTTTTTAATCTAACTAATCCTTGTTTTACTTTCCTTTTCTCATGTATGTATCTAAAAAATGTTTTATCCCCCTTTTTCACTGACTGGGCTATAGTCTCTTCTGTGTGTGCTTTGGAAGCTCTTATAGCTTGCTTTGCCTCTTTCTGCCTACTCTTATAGATCTTTCTATCTTCCTCACTCTGAGTATTTTTATAATTACTAAATGCTAGCTTTTTATTTTTTACTATTTTAGCCACCTCTGCAGAGTACCACAGTGGTTTCTTCAATTTTTTGCTCTTACTGACAAGCCTTATGCAATTTTCTGTTGCCTTCAGTAGTGCAACTTTTAGATAATCCCATTTCTCCTGGACTCCATTTAAATTGCTCCAGTCTGATAATGACTCCTTCACATCTAATCTAATTTTAGAAAAGTCTGTTTTTCTAAAATCTAAAACTTTTGTTTTTGTGTGGTGTGACTGCGTCACTGTTCTTATATTAAACCACACTGTCTGGTGATCACTAGATCCTAAACTTTCACCTACAGTAATATCTGATAACAAATCTCCATTTGTGAACACTAAGTCTAGTATGGCCTGCTTTCCAGTTGGCTCCTCCACTACTTGTTTTAGAGATAATCCCAGTAGGGAGTTTAGGATATGCGTACTCCTGGCACAAGTAGCTGTTTTGTATTTCCAGTTCACATCAGGAAGATTAAAGTCACCCATGATGATCACTTCTCCCTTCATTGTCATTTTAGCTATTTCCTCAACTAGTAGATTATCTAACTCCTCTATTTGTCCAGGGGGCCTATAAATCACACCTACCCGAGTTACCATATGATTACCAAATTCTAATGTAACCCAAACTGACTCTATGTTCGCCTCACTAACTTGTATTACGTTACATTTTAAGCTATTCCTCACATACAGGGCCACCCCTCCCCCTTTTTTACCTTCTCTGTCTTTTCTATATAAAGAGTACCCTGGTATTGAAATGTCCCAGTCATGTTTTTCATTATACCATGTCTCAGTAACAGCCACAAAATCTACATTCTCAGTTGCCAATATTGTCACAAGTTCATGGATCTTATTCCCTAAACTGCGAGCATTTGTAGACATGACCCTAAGCTTATCCTTTTTTAGCACGCTGACTACAGGTAACTTCTGTACCTTTTTTGGATAGGATAGCCTTATACCTAACCCATGCATGCTTAAACTCCTTCACTGTATAAACCTCTACCACTTCTACTGGAAGACTTCCATGCATCCACTACCCTCTCAGTATAGTAATACTTTCATTGGTCCCTGGCCTTATCTTATATCTAGGATAGCCTTATACCTATCCCATGCCTGCTTAAACTGCTTCACTGTATTAACCTCTACCACTTCTACTGGAAGACTATTCCATACATCCACTACCCTCTCAGTAATGTAATACTTTCATTAGTCCCTGGCCTTATCTTATATCTAGGATAGCCTTATACCTATCCCATGCATGCTTAAACTCCTTCACTGTATTAACCTCTACCACTTCTACTGGAAGACTATTCCATGCATCCACTACCGACTCAGTAATGTAATACTTTCATTAGTCCCTGGCCTTATATCTAGGATAGCCTTATACCTAACCCATGCATGCTTAAACTCCTTCACTGTATAAACCTCTACCACTTCTACTGGAAGACTTAAATGCATCCACTACCCTCTCAGTATAGTAATACTTTCATTGGTCCCTGGCCTTATCTTATATCTAGGATAGCCTTATACCTATCCCATGCCTGCTTAAACTGCTTCACTGTATTAACCTCTACCACTTCTACTGGAAGACTATTCCATACATCCACTACCCTCTCAGTAATGTAATACTTTCATTTGTCCCTGACCTTATCGAGGATAGTCTTATACCTATGCCATGCATGCTTAAATTCCTTCACTGTATTAACCTCTACCACTTCTACTGGAAGACTATTCCATACATCCACTACCCTCTAAGTAAAGTAATACTTTCATTAGTCCCTGGCCTTATCTTATATCTAGGATAGCCTTATACCTATCCCATGCATGCTAAAACTCCTTCACTGTATTAACCTCTACCACTTCTACTGGAAGACTATTCCATGCATCCACTACCCTCTCAGTAATGTAATACTTTCATTAGTCCCTGGCCTTATCTTATATCTAGGATAGCCTTATACCTATCCCATGCATGCTTATACTCCTTCACTGTATTACCCTCTACCACTTCTACTGGAAGACTATTCCATGTATCCACTACCCTCTCAGTAATGTAATACTTTCATTAGTCCCTGGCCTTATCTTCTATCTAGGATAGCCTGATACCTATCCCACGCATGCTTAAACTCCTTCACTGTATTAACCTCTACCACTTCTACTGGAAGACTATTCCATGCATCCACTACCCTCTCAGTAATGTAATACTTTCATTAGTCCCTGGCCTTATCTTATATCTAGGAAAGCCTTATACCTATCCCACGCATGCTTAAACTCCTTCACTGTATTAACCTCTACCACTTCTACTGGAAGACTATTCCATGTATCCACTACCCTCTCAGTAAAGTAATATGTCCCGATATTACGTTAAACCATTGGCCCAATACTTTACGACTATGTCCTCAATGTAAGCTGGTGAGAGTTCAGTGGGCTAATGCATCATCTGTAGAATTAAACCATGGGGTCACAGGTTCGATGCCCGGCAGGGCAGTCTCAGCTCTTCATCCTTCCGAGGTCATTAAAATTATCACCATTAAATTAGGTAATGGTAACATCCCCAGCACATACTTGAAGAGCAGAAAATATCTGAAAGTACCCTGCCGAGTTAAACACGTTGCTGTTATTATTAAGAGTAGTGAGCCGCTATAGGTTTTATTCTAAAAGACATTATTTATATATTTATATATTATAAAAATAGTTCTGAAATATAAATAAAAAGACTGATTTCTTTCAACAGCTTTCTGAATATTCCTGGGCCTTTACAAATCACTGCTAAAGGAAGCAAGAGATGGGGGGGAGGGGACAGAGTCAGATACAGCACCCAACGCACTCTGTGTCCACAGCCCAAAATAAAGCCGGAAAACGAAATGATGTAAAATAGGACATTAAAGAGCAGAGTCTGCAGCTGGGATCCCTGCACAAAAGCTCTTCTCTTAATGTAAATTAATATTCACTCCCCTAATAAGAGTGCAGTGCTTCATTAGTTCTGCAGGAATTAAAGTCCATCTATTAATATGTTAATTTGGGCCCATTTCACAGACAGGCCACTTAGCTGCTTCAAAGTAAACTTGATGATGTGACATAAAGCCATTCACCAAGGTACACTGTGCCCACCAGCCAATTCCATCAGCACCTTCCGGGAGGTACTAGTCAGACTGGGCATGTTACACAGCAGGCATAACTGGACAATATGTATCAACAGCCATTCTAATAGTGGAGCAGTGAGTAAACACTGAATAGATCAGTGAGTACCAGTCAGACTGGGCATGTTACACAGCCGGCATAACTGGACAATATGTATCAACAGCCATTCTATTAGTGGAGCAGTGAGTAAACACTGAATAGATCAGTGAGTACCAGTCAGACTGGGCATGTTACACACCCGGCATAACTGGACAATATGTATCAACAGCCATTCTAATAGTGGAGCAGTGAGTAAACACTGAATAGATCAGTGAGTACCAGTCAGACTGGGCATGTTACACAGCCGGCATAACTGGACATTATGTATCAACAGCCATTCTAATAGTGGAGCAGTGAGTAAACACTGAATAGATCAGTGAGTACCAGTCAGACTGGGCATGTTACACACCCGGCATAACTGGACAATATGTATCAACAGCCATTCTAATAGTGGAGCAGTGAGTAAACACTGAATAGATCAGTGAGTACCAGTCAGACTGGGCATGTTACACAGCCGGCATAACTGGACATTATGTATCAACAGCCATTCTAATAGTGGAGCAGTGAGTAAACACTGAATAGATCAGTGAGTACCAGTCAGACTGGGCATGTTACACACCCGGCATAACTGGACAATATGTATCAACAGCCATTCTAATAGTGGAGCAGTGAGTAAACACTGAATAGATCAGTGAGTACCAGTCAGACTGGGCATGTTACACACCCGGCATAACTGGACAATATGTATCAACAGCCATTCTAATAGTGGAGCAGTGAGTAAACACTGAATAGATCAGTGAGTAGCAGTCAGACTGGGCATGCTACACACCCGGCATAACTGGACAATATGTATCAACAGCCATTCTAATAGTGGAGCAGTGAGTAAACACTGAATAGATCAGTGAGTAGCAGTCAGACTGGGCATGTTACACAGCCGGCATAACTGGACAATATGTATCAACAGCCATTCTAATAGTGGAGCAGTGAGTAAACCCTGAATAGATCAGTGAGTACCAGTCAGACTGGGCATGTTACACAGCCGGCATAACTGGACAATATGTATCAACAGCCATTCTAATAGTGGAGCAGTGAGTAAACACTGAATAGATCAGTGAGTAGCAGTCAGACTGGGCATGTTACACAGCCGGCATAACTGGACAATATGTATCAACAGCCATTCTAATAGTGGAGCAGTGAGTAAACACTGAATAGATCAGTGAGTAGCAGTCAGACTGGGCATGTTACACAGCCGGCATAACTGGACATTATGTATCAACAGCCATTCTAATAGTGGAGCAGTGAGTAAACACTGAATAGATCAGTGAGTACCAGTCAGACTGGGCATGTTACACACCCGGCATAACTGGACAATATGTATCAACAGCCATTCTAATAGTGGAGCAGTGAGTAAACACTGAATAGATCAGTGAGTACCAGTCAGACTGGGCATGTTACACAGCCGGCATAACTGGACAATATGTATCAACAGCCATTCTAATAGTGGAGCAGTGAGTAAACACTGAATAGATCAGTGAGTAGCAGTCAGACTGGGCATGTTACACACCCGGCATAACTGGACAATATGTATCAACAGCCATTCTAATAGTGGAGCAGTGAGTAAACACTGAATAGATCAGTGAGTACCAGTCAGACTGGGCATGTTACACACCCGGCATAACTGGACATTATGTATCAACAGCCATTCTAATAGTGGAGCAGTGAGTAAACACTGAATAGATCAGTGAGTAGCAGTCAGACTGGGCATGTTACACAGCCGGCATAACTGGACAATATGTATCAACAGCCATTCTAATAGTGGAGCAGTGAGTAAACACTGAATACATCAGTGAGTAGCAGTCAGACTGGGCATGTTACACACCCGGCATAACTGGACAATATGTATCAACAGCCATTCTAATAGTGGAGCAGTGAGTAAACACTGAATAGATCAGTGAGTACCAGTCAGACTGGGCATGTTACACACCCGGCATAACTGGACATTATGTATCAACAGCCATTCTAATAGTGGAGCAGTGAGTAAACACTGAATAGATCAGTGAGTAGCAGTCAGACTGGGCATGTTACACAGCCGGCATAACTGGACAATATGTATCAACAGCCATTCTAATAGTGGAGCAGTGAGTAAACACTGAATAGATCAGTGAGTACCAGTCAGACTGGGCATGTTACACACCCGGCATAACTGGACAATATGTATCAACAGCCATTCTAATAGTGGAGCAGTGAGTAAACACTGAATACATCAGTGAGTACCAGTCAGACTGGGCATGTTACACAGCCGGCATAACTGGACAATATGTATCAACAGCCATTCTAATAGTGGAGCAGTGAGTAAACCCTGAATAGATCAGTGAGTACCAGTCAGACTGGGCATGTTACACAGCCGGCATAACTGGACAATATGTATCAACAGCCATTCTAATAGTGGAGCAGTGAGTAAACACTGAATAGATCAGTGAGTACCAGTCAGACTGGGCATGTTACACAGCCGGCATAACTGGACAATATGTATCAACAGCCATTCTAATAGTGGAGCAGTGAGTAAACACTGAATAGATCAGTGAGTACCAGTCAGACTGGGCATGTTACACAGCCGGCATAACTGGACAATATGTATCAACAGCCATTCTATTAGTGGAGCAGTGAGTAAACACTGAATAGATCAGTGAGTACCAGTCAGACTGGGCATGTTACACAGCCGGCATAACTGGACAATATGTATCAACAGCCATTCTAATAGTGGAGCAGTGAGTAAACACTGAATAGATCAGTGAGTAGCAGTCAGACTGGGCATGTTACACACCCGACATAACTGGACAATATGTATCAACAGCCATTCTAATAGTGGAGCAGTGAGTAAACACTGAATAGATCAGTGAGTAGCAGTCAGACTGGGCATGTTACACAGCCGGCATAACTGGAAAATATGTATCAACAGCCATTCTATTAGTGGAGCAGTGAGTAAACCCTGAATAGATCAGTGAGTACCAGTCAGACTGGGCATGTTACACACCCGGCATAACTGGACAATATGTATCAACAGCCATTCTAATAGTGGAGCAGTGAGTAAACCCTGAATAGATCAGTGAGTACCAGTCAGACTGGGTATGTTACACACCCGGCATAACTGGACATTATGTATCAACAGCCATTCTAATAGTGGAGCAGTGAGTAAACCCTGAATAGATCAGTGAGTACCAGTCAGACTGGGCATGTTACACAGCCGGCATAACTGGACAATATGTATCAACAGCCATTCTAATAGTGGAGCAGTGAGTAAACACTGAATAGATCAGTGAGTAGCAGTCAGACTGGGCATGTTACACACCCGGCATAACTGGACAATATGTATCAACAGCCATTCTAATAGTGGAGCAGTGAGTAAACACTGAATAGATCAGTGAGTAGCAGTCAGACTGGGCATGCTACACACCCGGCATAACTGGACAATATGTATCAACAGCCATTCTAATAGTGGAGCAGTGAGTAAACACTGAATAGATCAGTGAGTAGCAGTCAGACTGGGCATGTTACACAGCCGGCATAACTGGACAATATGTATCAACAGCCATTCTAATAGTGGAGCAGTGAGTAAACCCTGAATAGATCAGTGAGTACCAGTCAGACTGGGCATGTTACACAGCCGGCATAACTGGACAATATGTATCAACAGCCATTCTAATAGTGGAGCAGTGAGTAAACACTGAATAGATCAGTGAGTAGCAGTCAGACTGGGCATGTTACACAGCCGGCATAACTGGACAATATGTATCAACAGCCATTCTAATAGTGGAGCAGTGAGTAAACACTGAATAGATCAGTGAGTAGCAGTCAGACTGGGCATGTTACACAGCCGGCATAACTGGACATTATGTATCAACAGCCATTCTAATAGTGGAGCAGTGAGTAAACACTGAATAGATCAGTGAGTACCAGTCAGACTGGGCATGTTACACACCCGGCGTAACTGGACAATATGTATCAACAGCCATTCTAATAGTGGAGCAGTGAGTAAACACTGAATAGATCAGTGAGTACCAGTCAGACTGGGCATGTTACACAGCCGGCATAACTGGACAATATGTATCAACAGCCATTCTAATAGTGGAGCAGTGAGTAAACACTGAATAGATCAGTGAGTAGCAGTCAGACTGGGCATGTTACACACCCGGCATAACTGGACAATATGTATCAACAGCCATTCTAATAGTGGAGCAGTGAGTAAACACTGAATAGATCAGTGAGTACCAGTCAGACTGGGCATGTTACACACCCGGCATAACTGGACATTATGTATCAACAGCCATTCTAATAGTGGAGCAGTGAGTAAACACTGAATAGATCAGTGAGTAGCAGTCAGACTGGGCATGTTACACAGCCGGCATAACTGGACAATATGTATCAACAGCCATTCTAATAGTGGAGCAGTGAGTAAACACTGAATACATCAGTGAGTAGCAGTCAGACTGGGCATGTTACACACCCGGCATAACTGGACAATATGTATCAACAGCCATTCTAATAGTGGAGCAGTGAGTAAACACTGAATAGATCAGTGAGTACCAGTCAGACTGGGCATGTTACACACCCGGCATAACTGGACATTATGTATCAACAGCCATTCTAATAGTGGAGCAGTGAGTAAACACTGAATAGATCAGTGAGTAGCAGTCAGACTGGGCATGTTACACAGCCGGCATAACTGGACAATATGTATCAACAGCCATTCTAATAGTGGAGCAGTGAGTAAACACTGAATACATCAGTGAGTACCAGTCAGACTGGGCATGTTACACACCCGGCATAACTGGACAATATGTATCAACAGCCATTCTAATAGTGGAGCAGTGAGTAAACACTGAATACATCAGTGAGTACCAGTCAGACTGGGCATGTTACACACCCGGCATAACTGGACAATATGTATCAACAGCCATTCTAATAGTGGAGCAGTGAGTAAACACTGAATAGATCAGTGAGTAGCAGTCAGACTGGGCATGTTACACAGCCGGCATAACTGGACAATATGTATCAACAGCCATTCTAATAGTGGAGCAGTGAGTAAACACTGAATAGATCAGTGAGTACCAGTCAGACTGGGCATGTTACACAGCCGGCATAACTGGACAATATGTATCAACAGCCATTCTAATAGTGGAGCAGTGAGTAAACACTGAATAGATCAGTGAGTAGCAGTCAGACTGGGCATGTTACACACCCGGCATAACTGGACAATATGTATCAACAGCCATTCTAATAGTGGAGCAGTGAGTAAACACTGAATAGATCAGTGAGTACCAGTCAGACTGGGCATGTTACACAGCCGGCATAACTGGACATTATGTATCAACAGCCATTCTAATAGTGGAGCAGTGAGTAAACACTGAATACATCAGTGAGTAGCAGTCAGACTGGGCATGTTACACACCCGGCATAACTGGACATTATGTATCAACAGCCATTCTAATAGTGGAGCAGTGAGTAAACACTGAATAGATCAGTGAGTACCAGTCAGACTGGGCATGTTACACACCCGGCATAACTGGACATTATGTATCAACAGCCATTCTAATAGTGGAGCAGTGAGTAAACACTGAATAGATCAGTGAGTAGCAGTCAGACTGGGCATGTTACACAGCCGGCATAACTGGACAATATGTATCAACAGCCATTCTAATAGTGGAGCAGTGAGTAAACACTGAATAGATCAGTGAGTACCAGTCAGACTGGGCATGTTACACACCCGGCATAACTGGACAATATGTATCAACAGCCATTCTAATAGTGGAGCAGTGAGTAAACACTGAATACATCAGTGAGTACCAGTCAGACTGGGCATGTTACACAGCCGGCATAACTGGACAATATGTATCAACAGCCATTCTAATAGTGGAGCAGTGAGTAAACCCTGAATAGATCAGTGAGTACCAGTCAGACTGGGCATGTTACACAGCCGGCATAACTGGACAATATGTATCAACAGCCATTCTAATAGTGGAGCAGTGAGTAAACACTGAATAGATCAGTGAGTACCAGTCAGACTGGGCATGTTACACAGCCGGCATAACTGGACAATATGTATCAACAGCCATTCTAATAGTGGAGCAGTGAGTAAACACTGAATAGATCAGTGAGTACCAGTCAGACTGGGCATGTTACACAGCCGGCATAACTGGACAATATGTATCAACAGCCATTCTATTAGTGGAGCAGTGAGTAAACACTGAATAGATCAGTGAGTACCAGTCAGACTGGGCATGTTACACAGCCGGCATAACTGGACAATATGTATCAACAGCCATTCTAATAGTGGAGCAGTGAGTAAACACTGAATAGATCAGTGAGTAGCAGTCAGACTGGGCATGTTACACACCCGACATAACTGGACAATATGTATCAACAGCCATTCTAATAGTGGAGCAGTGAGTAAACACTGAATAGATCAGTGAGTAGCAGTCAGACTGGGCATGTTACACAGCCGGCATAACTGGACAATATGTATCAACAGCCATTCTATTAGTGGAGCAGTGAGTAAACCCTGAATAGATCAGTGAGTACCAGTCAGACTGGGCATGTTACACACCCGGCATAACTGGACAATATGTATCAACAGCCATTCTAATAGTGGAGCAGTGAGTAAACCCTGAATAGATCAGTGAGTACCAGTCAGACTGGGCATGTTACACACCCGGCATAACTGGACATTATGTATCAACAGCCATTCTAATAGTGGAGCAGTGAGTAAACCCTGAATAGATCAGTGAGTACCAGTCAGACTGGGCATGTTACACAGCCGGCATAACTGGACAATATGTATCAACAGCCATTCTAATAGTGGAGCAGTGAGTAAACACTGAATAGATCAGTGAGTAGCAGTCAGACTGGGCATGTTACACACCCGGCATAACTGGACAATATGTATCAACAGCCATTCTAATAGTGGAGCAGTGAGTAAACACTGAATAGATCAGTGAGTAGCAGTCAGACTGGGCATGCTACACACCCGGCATAACTGGACAATATGTATCAACAGCCATTCTAATAGTGGAGCAGTGAGTAAACACTGAATAGATCAGTGAGTAGCAGTCAGACTGGGCATGTTACACAGCCGGCATAACTGGACAATATGTATCAACAGCCATTCTAATAGTGGAGCAGTGAGTAAACCCTGAATAGATCAGTGAGTACCAGTCAGACTGGGCATGTTACACAGCCGGCATAACTGGACAATATGTATCAACAGCCATTCTAATAGTGGAGCAGTGAGTAAACACTGAATAGATCAGTGAGTAGCAGTCAGACTGGGCATGTTACACAGCCGGCATAACTGGACAATATGTATCAACAGCCATTCTAATAGTGGAGCAGTGAGTAAACACTGAATAGATCAGTGAGTAGCAGTCAGACTGGGCATGTTACACAGCCGGCATAACTGGACATTATGTATCAACAGCCATTCTAATAGTGGAGCAGTGAGTAAACACTGAATAGATCAGTGAGTACCAGTCAGACTGGGCATGTTACACACCCGGCATAACTGGACAATATGTATCAACAGCCATTCTAATAGTGGAGCAGTGAGTAAACACTGAATAGATCAGCGAGTACCAGTCAGACTGGGCATGTTACACAGCCGGCATAACTGGACAATATGTATCAACAGCCATTCTAATAGTGGAGCAGTGAGTAAACACTGAATAGATCAGTGAGTAGCAGTCAGACTGGGCATGTTACACACCCGGCATAACTGGACAATATGTATCAACAGCCATTCTAATAGTGGAGCAGTGAGTAAACACTGAATAGATCAGTGAGTACCAGTCAGACTGGGCATGTTACACACCCGGCATAACTGGACATTATGTATCAACAGCCATTCTAATAGTGGAGCAGTGAGTAAACACTGAATAGATCAGTGAGTAGCAGTCAGACTGGGCATGTTACACAGCCGGCATAACTGGACAATATGTATCAACAGCCATTCTAATAGTGGAGCAGTGAGTAAACACTGAATACATCAGTGAGTAGCAGTCAGACTGGGCATGTTACACACCCGGCATAACTGGACAATATGTATCAACAGCCATTCTAATAGTGGAGCAGTGAGTAAACACTGAATAGATCAGTGAGTACCAGTCAGACTGGGCATGTTACACACCCGGCATAACTGGACATTATGTATCAACAGCCATTCTAATAGTGGAGCAGTGAGTAAACACTGAATAGATCAGTGAGTAGCAGTCAGACTGGGCATGTTACACAGCCGGCATAACTGGACAATATGTATCAACAGCCATTCTAATAGTGGAGCAGTGAGTAAACACTGAATAGATCAGTGAGTACCAGTCAGACTGGGCATGTTACACACCCGGCATAACTGGACAATATGTATCAACAGCCATTCTAATAGTGGAGCAGTGAGTAAACACTGAATACATCAGTGAGTACCAGTCAGACTGGGCATGTTACACACCCGGCATAACTGGACAATATGTATCAACAGCCATTCTAATAGTGGAGCAGTGAGTAAACACTGAATACATCAGTGAGTAGCAGTCAGACTGGGCATGTTACACACCCGGCATAACTGGACAATATGTATCAACAGCCATTCTAATAGTGGAGCAGTGAGTAAACACTGAATAGATCAGTGAGTAGCAGTCAGACTGGGCATGTTACACACCCAGCATAACTGGACATTATGTATCAACAGCCATTCTAATAGTGGAGCAGTCACCATGGAGCCCAATGGAAGATTCCTATAAAGCCCCCATTATATGATAATGGGCCAGGGGTTGGTGAACACTACTTGTTCTTTGGTACTCTGGGTTTCCTCTATTGCATGGTGTACACAGAGTGTCCCATCACTTTACATACAGCATGGGTGGGATTACCGTCTGAGCTCTCTTGGAGACATATAAAAGGGGTTTTCCTACAAGTAAATCAACTGGAACAATAGGTCTACCTTAAAGCACAACTGTCGGAAAAATAATGTTCTGTTTAATGGAAGTGGAGACATTTTTCATAGAAATTATTTATTGAAAGATCCCCCTTTACTCTGTATAGGTCTTTTAGGGGGGCGGACATGCTGGATCAGCTCTTCATGCATCGGACCCAATATTCTAATAACCTGTCTGCCCCCTGATAGAGCTATACAGTGCAAAGATTCTAAACATGTCCGCCCCCTGATAGAGCTATACAGTGCAAAGATTCTAAACATGTCCGCCCCCTGATAGAGCCATACAGAGCAAAGATTCTAACCAACATGTCTGCCCCCTGATAGAGCAATACAGTGCAAAGATTCTAAACATGTCCGCCCCCTGATAGAGCTATACAGAGCAAAGATTCTAAACAACATGTTAGCCCCCTGATAGAGCTTTACAGAGCAAAGATTCTAAACAACATGTCCGCCCCTGATAGAGCTATACAGCGCAAAGATTCTAAACAACATGTCCATCCCCTGATAGAGCTATACAGGGCAAAGATTCTAAACAACATGTCTGCCACCTGATAGAGCTTTACAGAGCAAAGATTCTAAACAACATGTTAGCCCCCTGATAGAGCTTTACAGAGCAAAGATTCTAAACAACATGTCCGCCCCCTGATTGAGCTATACAGAGCAAAGATTCTAAACAACACGTTAGCCCCCTGATAGAGCTATACAGAGCAAAGATTCTAAACATGTCCACCCACTTGATAGAGCCATACAGTGCAAAGATTCTAAACATGTCCACCCCCCTTATAGAGCCATACAGTGCAAAGATTCTAAACATGTCCGCCCGCCTGATAGAGCTATACAAAGCAAAGATTCTAAACAACATGCCTGCCCCTGATAGAGCTATACAGAGCAAAGATTCTAACCAACGTTAGCCCCCTGATAGAGCTATACAGAGCAAAGATTCTAACCAACATGTCCACCCCCTGATAGAGAACAATGATTCTAAACAACATGTCCGTCCCTGATAGAGCTATACAGGGGAATTTGGAGGTAAAGTCAACACCTTGAACTCGTCCCTTAAACCATTCCTGAACAATTTTTGCTTTGTGGCAGGGAGCATTATCTTGCTGAAAGAGGCCAATGCCATCAGGGAATACCGCTTCCATGAAAGGGTGTACATGGTCTATAACAATGCTTAGGTAGGTGGTATGAGTCAAAGTAACATCCACATGGCAGGACCCAAGGTTTCCCAGCAGAACATTACCCAAAGCATCACACTGCCTCCGCTTGCTTGTCACCTGTCAGTCCAAAGCATCACACTGCCTCCGCTGGCTTGCCACCTGTCAGTCTAAAGCATCACACTGCCTCCGCCGACTTGCCACCTGTCAGTCCAAAGCATCAGACTGCCTCCGCCGGCTTGCCACCTGTCAGTCCAAAGCATCACACTGCCTCCGCCGGCTTCCCACCTGTCAGTCCAAAGCATCACACTGCCTCCACCGGCTTGCCACCTGTCAGTCCAAAGCATCACATTGCCTCCGCCGGCTTGCCACCTGTCAGTCCAAAGCATCACATTGCCTCCGCCGGCTTGCCACCTGTCAGTCCAAAGCATCACACTGCCTCCGCCGGCTTGCCACCTGTCTGTCCAAAGCATCACATTGCCTCCGCCGGCTTGCCACCTGTCAGTCCAAAGCATCACATTGCCTCCGCCGGCTTGCCACCTGTCAGTCCAAAGCATCACATTGCCTCCGCCGGCTTGCCACCTGTCAGTCCAAAGCATCACATTGCCTCCGACGGCTTGCCACCTGTCAGTCCAAAGCATCACATTGCCTCCGCCGGCTTGCCACCTGTCAGTCCAAAGCATCACATTGCCTCCGCCGGCTTGCCACCTGTCAGTCCAAAGCATCACATTGCCTCCGCCGGCTTGCCACCTGTCAGTCCAAAGCATCACATTGCCTCCGACGGCTTGCCACCTGTCAGTGCTCATAATGTTATGGCTGATCTGTTTATAATTTCTATTTAAATGCCTACACTTTATTTCTTTCCATGAACCAGAGCCTCATTTTCTGCTCACAGTTGTCCTTGTAAACGACTATAGAAAACAAAGCTAACCCCCCCCCCCCCCCCCGAGCACCGATATCATGGCTGTGACAAATAATACCCTGGGTTATTTATAGATCTCTCCCTGGCAGTAGCGCAGGAGACTCCAGAACAATGACAATATCCGTCTTACATAACGCATCACACGCAAGCGTTCCACCTGTATTATCAATGTGATATGTGTTCGTCTCTGGGGAGCATTAGACTACGTCTCAATTAATGACATCAGGATTAATGAATCTCGCTGTCCAATTAACAAAACGCCATGTGTTTCTGTAACTAATTTCATCATTCGTCAGAATTCAGGTCTTAGCGTCCGTACATCAGATGTACGAAGGGGGTTTTGTCTTTATCCATGTATAGATCTGTTCATTGCATCTAGCACTGTGACCACCATATGTATAGATCGCTTTACACCTTCTAGGGGGGGATTTGGGTGCATAAATCAACAGGTAAAATCAAAGGAATCAAAGGAATGTCAGAATCGAAAGGTTGGAGATGTAACGGGAAGACTTAATAACTGCAAAAAATCTCATTCTTTTCCATTCTCACCCACCCCTGTGTCCCCAGCTTCCCAAAGCAGCGGGAATCTTTATGGACTCCATCATGCCAAAAACGTGCACAGTAACGATTACCTTTAGCTTATTAAAACCGAAAGCAAAGGAATCTTCACACACACAAAAAAAGAAAAAGGTCTGTAACAAAGACTTTATATTCCTAGCCCAACATGCAAAGAACAAAGCATAATCATAAAACATAAAGAGATAAAAGAACAAACAGAGTTTATTAAACCCCCACAGCGGCACAAGACATTCACATCTCCAAAAATAATAATACTAATATCCATCACTCGCTGGCTCCAAACCCCCTGAATATTAAGCAGCCTTGGTGTGGGGAAGAATAATAGCACAAAACAAAGGGTGGGAGTTTAAATGGTTTAATCCTAGCAGAATGATTAAACTGGTAACATCTCTAGATTGTAAGCTCTGTGAGCAGGACTCTATCTCATGTCTGTCTCTGTTCATCTAACGTAGTATGTAATTCCCTTCTATGCTCTGTACCAAGCATTACGTAAACTGCTGGACCTATAGAAATAAATATACCTTTCTCTATCCCCCGACACCCTCTTCAAAAAAAAAAAAAAACCCCACAGATATCGGGAAGTATAAACTGATAAAAGCAAAATAATTGAAACTAGGTCTACCCAGAAGTCCGATTGGGTTTATAATTTAAAAGGACAAATGATCGGTAGATCTTATAGAGACCACATTACGATAATATTGTATATATTGATAAGAGAGAGAATTTAAAAAAATACTCATCAAAAGAGATTTATTTATTGAGAAAATCTGTTTTAAAAGTGTCTGTGGAATCTCCTGCTCATGACATCACCTACGGCTCACCTTTCATGATGTCATGAGCAGGAGAAAGCACAGTATTCGCTTTATCATGCATTTACTTACAATTCTGCTGACACAATGTATAGATCATTCTAACTCTCTACATTCTCAGTATTAGCAATGTATAGGTGACAGACCATGCACAGCTGGGGCACTATAGATCACCCCATTCATGGGGCTCCTATGTATACATATATAAATGCAAATCTCTCTAGTTCTGCAGTCATTACTGACAGCTTCACTCACTTCAGAAATCCTGTCTGCCGCAGATCACCTATAGTTATTCTTTATACCACTGGAGAGACATTGAATTAAAAGTCATCTCATTTAGCATGAAAATGGCATAGTGGGAATGAGCCTGATACTCGGGGGTCTTTGATCTGCCTCATGCAGAATAAATTGCTGTGTTTTTCTCCTGCTTTCAAAGGCAAGAAACGCTTTTATTCTGATAAAACACGAAACCTTACAAGGGAATCTTAACAGACGTGAAACTGCTCCCTGCTAAAAGCAGGAGGGGTGGGAGAGGAGCCGACGGGGGGGGGGGGGGATGGGGCAGAAGATGTGAATCCATTCCAGCGGAGTTCTGACAGAGGGTCCGAGTTGTGGATCCACACACACAGCGCTAAATGAGGCTCCAGAGATTCATTTGTGGAGGTTGGATGATACATTTCAGTTTGGAAATAATGGCTGTAAATTAGACATTTTGCAGCCTGGTGCGGCATGGAATGTCACCTCTGTATACCGTCAGGGGGCTAAAGGACGGCACTTTCCCATCGTCCCCCTGCAGATGTTTGTACCTAGCACGGTACGGTAGGCAAACACACTGGGGAGAAATTATATTCGGCACAGTGCTATACAAGATACACAGGGAAAGAGACTTGTGTACAGTACACCCTGTAGTATTCAAATAAATACTTTATTACAAAAAAAAATCTAATATCTAATATACTAAGAATTACAGGGGACATAGAAAAGATCTAAAACACTTAACTAGTGAAGCATAAGGTAAACAAACGTTCCAGATATAAGCAAATTGTGATATAGTCAGCTGGTCTGGTATAGTACTGCAATGTTTGTCTACCTTATGCTGCACTATTTGTGTGTTTTAGATCTTTTCTATGTTCACGATAATTGTAAGTATTTTTTGTAATAAAGCATTTATTTTAATAGTACAGTTTACAGTTGTACCATGAGGGGGTCTAATCCTTTGATGCGGAGTAGACAGAGCCTGATCCACTCACGATGGGCTTGATCCAGGAAAGAGAAGGATGGCAGGGAATTGAGAAGGGAAAGGCCAATGTAGCCGAGTTGGAAGATTTCTCCCATTCTCCTCCTGTTGGGAATAAACCATATTACCGGACGTGCCAACTCCAATAACAAATCCAGAGATCCGGGCCTGGCGATGAGAAGATTTACAGTTCCATTTTAATATCTCATTAGCAAACTGTCTACAAATCTAATTTATCTGAAAAACTGAAAATCAAATGATGCTTTTTTTTGTTTTTTTTACGGAGAATAAAGCAATTCTGCTTCTAGACAGCTCGCAGCAATACGTCACATACACGCGTGATAAGAAAGAAACGTGTGACTTGCATGACATTCAATTAACCAGCCGACGAACGTGTACCTCTCACATATAGCCAAGCCGTCTGTACTCTCCATCTCTCTGCAACAAAAACCAGCTCTCTATTCTTTACAGACTCACACAGAGAGACATAGTGATAGCCAAAATATATAGTATAATTACACAGCATGGCTGAGGACAGACACAATGTCAACTGGCACCAAGACTCCCCATATATACCCGACTTCCAATGTCTCCAAACAATACTGTATAATACAAATGACAACAATCAGATGTGACCGCTGTATCTTCCTCACTTCTCCCTGTCTCCTAAAAACTCCGAATAAGAGGTCCAAAGAGAAACAAATAATAATAATAATAACAGGATCTTTACACAGCAGGTACTATTAATAATACTAATAATAATAAGAGGATCTTTACACAGCAGGTACTATTAATAATAATAATAATAATGGGATCTTTACACAGCAGGTACTATTAATAATACTAATAATAATAATAACGGGATCTTTACACAGCAGGTACTATTAATATTAATAATAATAATAATAATAATGGGATCTTTACACAGCAGGTACTATTAATAATACTAATAATAATAATAACGGGATCTTTACACAGCAGGTACTATTAATAATAATATAATAATAATAATGGGATCTTTACACAGCAGGTACTAATAATAATAATAATAATACTAATAATAATAATAATAATAACGGGATCTTTACACAGCAGGTACTATTAATAATAATATAATAATAATAATGGGATCTTTACACAGCAGGTACTAATAATAATAATACTAATAATAATAATAACGGGATCTTTACACAGCAGGTACTATTAATAATAATAATAATAACGGGATCTTTACACAGCAGGTACTATTAATAATAATATAATAATAATAATGGGATCTTTACACAGCAGGTACTAATAATAATAATAATAATACTAATAATAATAATAATAATAACGGGATCTTTACACAGCAGGTACTATTAATAATAATATAATAATAATAATGGGATCTTTACACAGCAGGTACTAATAATAATAATACTAATAATAATAATAATAACGGGATCTTTACACAGCAGGTACTATTAATAATAATAATAATAACGGGATCTTTACACAGCAGGTACTATTAATATTAATAATAATAATAACGGGATCTTTACACAGCAGGTACTATTAATATTATTAATAATAATAACGGGATCTTCACATCAGGTACTATTAATATTAATAATAATAATAACGGGATCTTTACACAGCAGGTACTATTAATAATAATAATAATAATAACGGGATCTTTACACAGCAGGTACTAATAATAATAATAATAATAATAATAATAATAATAATAATAATAACGGGATCTTTACACAGCAGGTACTATTAATAATAATAATAATAATAATGGGATCTTTACACAGAAGGTACTATTAATAATAATAATAATAATAACGGGATCTTTACACAGCAGGTACTAATAATAATAATAATAATAATAATAATAATAACGGGATCATTACACAGCAGGTACTATTAATAATAATAATAACAACGGGATCTTTACACAGCAGGTACTATTAATATTAATAATAATAATAACGGGATCTTTACACAGCACGTACTATTAATATTAATAATAATAATAACGGGATCTTTACACAGCAGGTACTATTAATATTATTAATAATAATAACGGGATCTTTACACAGCAGGTACTATTAATAATACTAATAATAATAATAACGGGATCTTTACACAGCAGGTACTATTAATAATACTAATAATAATAATAACGGGATCTTTACACAGCAGGTACTATTAATAATAATAATAATAATAATAATAATAATAATAACGGGATCTTTACACAGCAGGTACTATTAATAATAATAATAATAATAATAATAATGGGATCTTTACACAGCAGGTACTATTATTATTAATAATAATAATAATAACAGGATCTTTACACAGCAGGTACGATTAATAATAATAATAATAATAACGGGATCTTTACACAGCAAGTACTATTAATAATAATAATAATAATAATAACGGGATCTTTACACAGCAGGTACTATTAATAATAATAATAATAATAATAATAACGGGATCTTTACACAGCAGGTACTATTAATAATAATAATAATAATAATAATA
>CM069862.1:207431310-207538810 GCA_036172795.1 Pelodytes ibericus | reverse complement strand
CTAGCGCCAGAAGACAGGGAGAGGTGTTCTCACAAAGCTGTGGAAATCCCTGGCTATGTGCAAGCCCTGCACTGTATATGACATCACTTCTCTCTCATTCTTATCTCCTCAGCCGCCTCCCCCCACGCAAACAAAGCCCATCACACTCAGCCAGGAAGACTAATGGTACCACTTGCAGGGGTGCCCATCATCCCCAAGACAATAATATTTATTTCATGTTGCTATCCAATCACAGTGTAATTCATTGTGAAATGATCGTCCCCATTTGGATACAGTTCATTTACACAGTTTAAGCCCTATCTGTAGCACTGCTCACTATGATGCCATCACTCCAGAAATACACATTGCACAGGTAACGCTGAGCTCCCTGTAACTGGAAGTTTCTGTCCGGTATATTATCAGATTCCTGACACAGCACTTACTGCAGCCAGTGTAACTGTCACCAGCTCTACCTCCGCGATTAATGAGGGATCCTTAAAACACTGCACCAGCACTTCAGTTTAAAGCACTAGTCGTACGTGCAAAGTAGATTCCCCCCGTTTTAGGGGGGGCGAGGGGGGCAGTCCAAGCCATTAGCATTGCTTGTGTATCTTAAAGGGCAACAGTCAGCACAAAATGAATCTATATGTAATGGAAAGATTGCATCAAAATGAAAGCACCTTATTGAGCCCTCTTTGCTCCATATTGCTCTATCAGGGGGCGGACATGTTGGGTCAGATAAGGTAAGATCTAATCCAAGATTCTAAACAACATGTCCACCCACCGATAGATCAATATGGAACAAAGAGAGCTTAACCCTTTTGAAATGCTGTACAATTTAGGACACAGACTGTTTTTCACACGTTTCAGTTTAGAAATACCCATTATTTACATGTCTCTGTTGTATTTTGCAAGTTATAGGGCAATAACTCAAAGTAGTGTTTTTTCCCTCTAACCGTGTTCTCCTACAGTGACCCTTTGACCCAACAATCGCACTAACCCTAATCAAACTCCAGCACTAGATGCTAATCTAGTATCCTTATTTTTCTTCACAGTGTACTGTTGCTCACTCCCTTTAGAGGCAGTCTAGCAATAGTAAAGAGCGATGAAAGTGATCAATTTCCGTCTCTTTTGCTGGCACCAGGGCTGCGCCATGTTGGAGTGGCATGCTGTCTTCCGATAAAGCACCCCGCTATCTCTCCCTGTACTGCGGTGCTCCAGGGAGCCAGATTTGGGTGTTGGATTAAGAAGGTGTATTCTCCCATTAAAAGCTTTGATAAAAATGTCTACACCTGATGCAATCTATTAAACTATTTTGTTGAGAAAACAGTTGCCCACTGAAGTACCCTTTATGCCGGCTCTCCAAGGACCCACTCAGAGGGCACGCCTGGTATCCACTAGGCACTCACTCAGAGGGCACACCTGGTATCCACTAGGCACTCACTCAGAGGGCACGCCTGGTATCCACTAAGCACTCACTCAGAGGGCACACCTGGTATCCACTAGGCACTCACTCAGAGGGCACGCCTGGTATCCACTAAGCACTCACTCAGAGGGCACACCTGGTATCCACCAAGCACTCACTCAGAGGGCACACCTGGTATCCACCAAGCATTCACTCAGAGGGCACGCCTGGTATCCACTAAGCACTCACTCAGAGGGCACACCTGGTATCCACTAGGCACTCACTCAGAGGGCACGCCTGGTATCCACTAAGCACTCACTCAGAGGGCACACCTGGTATCCACCAAGCATTCACTCAGAGGGCACGCCTGGTATCCACTAAGCACTCACTCAGAGGGCACACCTTGTATCCACTAAGCACTCACTCAGAGGGCACGCCTGGTATCCACTAAGCACTCACTCAGAGGGCACGCCTGGTATCCACCAAGCACTCACTCAGAGGGTACGCCTGGTATCCACCAAGCACTCACTCAGAGGGCACGCCTGGTATCCACTAAGCACTCACTCAGAGGGCACGCCTGGTATCCACCAAGCACTCACTCAGAGGGTACGCCTGGTATCCACCAAGCACTCACTCAGAGGGTACGCCTGGTATCCACTAAGCACTCACTCAGAGGGCACGCCTGGTATCCACTAAGCACTCACTCAGAGGGTACGCCTGGTATCCACCAAGCACTCACTCAGAGGGTACACCTGGTATCCACTAAGCATTCACTCAGAGGGCACGCCTGGTATCCACTAAGCACTCACTCAGAGGGCACACCTGGTATCCACTAAGAACTCACTCAGAGGGCACGCCTGGTATCCACTAAGCACTCACTCAGAGGGCACGCCTGGTATCCACTAAGCACTCACTCAGAGGGCATGCCTGGTATCCACTAAGCACTCACTCAGAGGGCATGCCTGGTATCCACTAAGCACTCACTCAGAGGGCATGCCTGGTATCCACTAAGCACTCACTCAGAGGGCATGCCTGGTATCCACTAAGCATTCACTCAGAGGGCACGCCTGGTATCCACTAAGCACTCACTCAGAGGGCACACCTGGTATCCACTAAGCACTCACTCAGAGGGTACGCCTGGTATCCACCAAGCACTCACTCAGAGGGCACGCCTGGTATCCACTAAGCACTCACTCAGAGGGCATGCCTGGTATCCACTAAGCACTCACTCAGAGGGCATGCCTGGTATCCACTAAGCACTCACTCAGAGGGCATGCCTGGTATCCACTAAGCATTCACTCAGAGGGCACGCCTGGTATCCACTAAGCACTCACTCAGAGGGCACACCTGGTATCCACTAAGCACTCACTCAGAGGGTACGCCTGGTATCCACCAAGCACTCACTCAGAGGGCACGCCTGGTATCCACTAAGCACTCACTCAGAGGGCATGCCTGGTATCCACTAAGCACTCACTCAGAGGGCACGCCTGGTATCCACCAAGCACTCACTCAGAGGGCATGCCTGGTATCCACTAAGCACTCACTCAGAGGGCACGCCTGGTATCCACTAAGCACTCACTCAGAGGGCACGCCTGGTATCCACCAAGCACTCACTCAGAGGGCACGCCTGGTATCCACCAAGCACTCACTCAGAGGGCACGCCTGGTATCCACTAAGCATTCACTCAGAGGGCACGCCTGGTATCCACTAAGCACTCACTCAGAGGGCACGCCTGGTATCCACTAAGCACTCACTCAGAGGGCATGCCTGGTATCCACTAAGCACTCACTCAGAGGGCATGCCTGGTATCCACTAAGCACTCACTCAGGGTGTTTTCTGAGCTGTGACTAATATATTAGGAATTATCTTGTTTATGCCAAATCTTTGAAATTCCTCTTTATAGGGATTCTGTCACCTATACATGGCTTATTTACTGTGAATGTAGAGGATAAAAAAAAAATCTGAATATTGTGTTAGCACAAATGCAAAAATAAGAGTAATATATAATGGTGTCCCCTGCGGCTTGCTATGCACATTAACTGATGTCCCATTGGACATTTGTCCATTTCATAAGTAGGAGACCCCACAGACCCCACGGACACATTTAGACCATATATTGATCTTATTTGATGTATTTGCTGCTGACAGTCGATCTTTATTTATAGTATAAGCAGTGTTTAGGTGACAGAGTCCCTTTAACCCTCGGATTGCCTGAAGCATGCAGGAGTATCTATAACAGCTTGCGCTCGGAGGGTTGTAACATTCGGTAACAGTGCCTTCTCCTACATATTAAAATAAAACGTTCTGATCTCCACTGAAGACGCGGACAAAATGAGAGCTCAAGCCCCCCCTGTGCCCGCAGGGTGGGTATATTAACCGAATGGAAAGCACGAGGTTCAGAGCAGCTCCCTGAGGCTTGACGCTCATCTGTAACATCACACTGGTACACACTGCTATTTATAGGATATTGATCTTTTAACACAGCCAGCCACCAGCAGTGTCAAATAAACACCCCAAGCGGGAGACCGTGCATCGCGCAGAGGGGGAGAGAGCGATACAACGCTAAGGAATTCCCAAACAGTTTGCATGAACTCCCCAATAATCGGGCATCACCCAGAGTAACGCCAAACTGTACACACAGCAGCTGTACCAGCAGAGCCAAAAAATGGGACAGTTCTCCAAGACAGTGATGGCTAACCTTGGCACTGCCGAATATCCTATGATCCTATGAAAACAATTAAAGTGCCAAGGTTAGCCATCACTGCTCATCAATAACCCCATCAGGTAAGATATTCTACCAGCAGGTCTGGAACATAAAATAATAAATGTATAGGGCTCAGTGAGAGAGCCACGCTTGGCCACAGAGGCTCGGTTGGTATGCATGGCACTTCACATCGGAGACCACCATTCCAGTACCACCAAAGACGGGAAGATGGATGATGAGGGTACTTTCTGTGCACCTGCCAAAGGTCTGATATGATGTGCTGTGAGGAGCTGTATAACATTGAAAAGGAGATTGTACATTGCTCTAAGGCTCTATGTTTATCATTTGAGACAGACGTAAAGACACTGTATCCTTATACATTTATACAGCAATACAGAGCATTGGAGCGCCGGGTGTAAGCCACGCCTCTAGCGCTCCATGTAACCGGAGCTGCCAATGACTAGTTCAAAAGATGGAACAGGAGGACGAGAGAAGGAAAGAGAAAAGGAAAGAGAAAAGGAAAGAGAAAAGGAAAGAGAAAAGGAAAGAGAAAAGGAAAGAGAAAAGGAAAGAGAAAAGGAAAGAGAAAAGGAAAGAGAAAAGGAAAGAGAAAAGGAAAGAGAAAAGGAAGGGGAAAGGAAAGAGAAATGGAAAGAGAAAAGGAAAGAGAAAAGGAAAGAGAAAAGGAAAGAGAAAAGGAAAGAGAAAAGGAAAGAGAAAAGGAAAGAGAAAAGGAAAGAGAAAAGGAAGGGGAAAGGAAGGGGAAAGGAAAGAGAAAAGGAAAGAGAAAAGGAAAGAGAAAAGGAAGGGGAAAGGAAAGAGAAAAGGAAAGAGAAAAGGAAGGGGAAAGGAAAGAGAAAATGAAGGGAAAAGGAAGGGGAAAGGAAAGAGAAAAGGAAGGGGAAAGGAAGGGAAAGCCATTTCTAACTCTTTAACTCCAGGTCTGTTTAATTTGTTGCCTCCTCTATTATCTGAGAAGGAGAGGAAATAAAGGAAGGATGGAAATAAATAAGGGAAAGTAAAGGAAGGAACCAAGGAAGGAAGAGAAGGAAAGAAAGCTAAAAATAAAGCTTCATGAAACCAAAGCATCAAGCAGATTTCTAGAATAGACCACGGACACACCACTGCTGATTAGTCTGTCTGGAGATAGGTGACATGAGACAGGTAGGATCGGTAATTAGAACTACATTGATGAAAGAAACATACAACCAGTAACATGCTATTACCATGGGATAGCTCACTTACCGGAGCGCAGGAAAGCTTCGTCGATAGCATTGGCCATTTCACACGGATGCAGCAGGATCCGTCCCAGGTTAAACTACAGCAAACCGGTTAGTAGGTGTTATAGGGCAATCGGCATGGAATTAAATGGTTAGCGCTGTTAGATGAATGCAGAGCAAGAAGAAGAAGACAAGGCAGGGGAAACATTACAAACCACATTATACACACAAATAAACACACATTGCGAACGTGTTAGACACTAGCTGACTGACTGCCATTATTACATTGACATGCAGGTCTGTGCATTGCTCAACACCGGGCCCTTAACCAAAAAACACCGGGCCCTTTACCGCAAAACACCGGGCCCTTTACTGCAAAACACCGGGCCCTTTACCGCAAAACACCGGGCCCTTTACCGCAAAACACCGGGCCCTTTATTTAAGTGTGGAAGAAGCACCTAGAAGGTTTCATACAAAGATCAGTTGAGGGGCAATGTTATAAAAGTGGAGCAGTAACCACGGAGCATTACACTGGTTTCCATGGAGACTGCTCTAAAAACTCTCTCTATACATAAAGCACAACCAATTCAGGAGCCAGGGAAATGCCAGAGATATTTCATAACAGTCAGAATGATTGGGTTCCCTGGCTCCTGGTATAACTCCTACCAGTGAAATCCATCTGTGCTACTCTGAAGTCTGTCTTTTTAAGGATTCATCTGGAAGTGTTCACCCTGACCCCCAACTTACAGGGTTACCACCACTGGAAGGATCATAGGTCAGGATATGCAAATCAGGTTAACCAGACTTGGTGTTTTGCCTCACTTTCCACATGGAGCCTCTACAGCTTATCAAATTACAAGCAATAAACCTCAATGTAGCTGGTTTTCTAGCAGAGAATGGGCTTCTGTGATAGAAAGGGACTCTGTACTGTGAATGCAGGGAAATCAAAAGTATCCCAATTGATCTATACATTGTGTTAGCAGAATTGCAGCCAATTCTCTTTGGCGTCTTCTGTTTATGACATCACCTGTGGCTATGCAAATCACAGACACAACAGAAATATAGATTTCTCTTATTTTATGAATGTACATGTAATTTAACACAATGTATGGATCATTTTTTATTCTTTACATTCACAGCACAGGCAATGTTGAATCCCTTTAATTAGCTGATTTTGATCAGACATTGATATGATATTGATCTATTTTATGTTTTTTCCTGAAAACATGTGTCTATATATGGGGAGAACTGTATGATGCACGCATGCAACTCATGCTAAGACACCATATGTGTAAAGCTGTCAACTGCTTTTACAGTGTAACAAGGAAAGTGAAAGACCACCAGGGGAACCAAACTGTACAAAAGGACAACTGGTAACCCCCAATTACCTGCAAAAGTCTTAGGACTAGCCAGGGAACAAACACTTTTACATGGTGGTATATTGATAAGTAATAGACTTATCAAATGAAATCCATTTCTTTATAGGTGTATGTATCCTGGTAACTCTGTGAGCATGGATGACAGTGGAGCAGTCACCATGGAAACCAATGGAATGCTGGTGATGATTGCTCCAGTTTTAGAACCTTGCCCCAGATATGTTCTGTGTATTCAGTGTCTGCAGACCTCACTCCTGCCAGTGGAAGGGTGTGTGATCATGCTATAGGGGTGCAGCATGATTTGGGAGTCGTGCCAACACAATTGACTGTGGTCACACAGCAGAGCAAGATTTAAATTGGTTGACGGAAAGAAAGGGCTCACTAATACTTCCAATGACACTTACATACGACCCTGCTAAAACTGCACCTCTGCAAAATAAACAAGCATGCAACATGCTTTAAACTCTGGGTGCTAGAGGAATCCTGGCATGTCTGTCTTATGTAGAGCTCCACAGAGCAGGTGGTTTTGGGTGGGCAGCCCTGGGGGTCAGTGGGTGGTTGGGTGGGGGTGTGTGTGGGTGGGTGGGTGTAAGAGGAGGAGGAGCAAACCTGTCGTCAAAAAATTAAGATCTGTTGAACTGAAAGTGTAGGCATTTTACATAGAAATGCATATGTTCATTTATATAAGTACTTAATTTTAGCAGACAGATCTCTTTAATACACACTAACACAAATGACATATTATTCTCAGCACGGATGAGAATTGGAGTAAAGTAAACTAAAACTGTGGCACTTTTTACACACTAATACTGCAATATTGCTCAAGCTTTACACAGTCCCACACAATGCGTTATATAACAAATAACAACTGATCATCTTTAATGGGGGCGTGCAGCATGTGGGGGAGTTTATCCCACCCCCATGATAATGAATTTATGTGAGAACTAGTTGGCTGAACACTCAGATTTATAATGAGTTTTACACATAAAACCAGTGGTAACACGGAGGGGAAACCGGCTCCATGCAGCCAGAGATGGTAATACTGAGAGCTAAGACCTGTTTCAGACACGTAGTGATAATATTATAGAGACTAGACTGGTGAGAACCCGTGCTCAGGTCAAGGCTAGTCACATAGAGGTAAGGCTAGTCACATAGAGGTAAGGCTAGTCACATAGAGGTAAGGCTAGTCATACAGGTAGACAGCGCTGGTAGTTTAGTGGCATTGAGTCTGCCAGTCCCGTACAGAGCGGTGAGACAAGGTATCACGTGCATGAGAGTAGAGAGAAAGCCAAACCAGAGTGAAGGAAGACTGGTTATATAGATAGGGAAGACTAGTTACAGGCAGGTAAACAGAAGTCAAACCTGGGAGTAGCAATAGGTAAGACTAGTTACAGGCCGTGACAGGACAGTAGAAAGGGAGCCAAACCAGAGACTAGTTACAGGGGTAAGGTGGGGACTAGTTATATAGGGGTAAGGGGGGACTAGTTATATAGGGGTAAGGGGGGGACTAGTTATATAGTGGTAAGGGGGGGACTAGTTATATAGGGGTAAGGGGGGACTAGTTATATAGGGGTAAGGGGGGGACTAGTTATATAGGGGTAAGGGGGGGACTAGTTATACAGGGGTGAGAGGGGGGGACTAGTTATACAGGGGTGAGAGGGGGGGACTAGTTATACAGGGGTGAGAGGGGGGGGCTAGTTATACAGGGGTGAGAGGGGGGGACTAGTTATACAGGGGTGAGAGGGGGGGACTAGTTATACAGGGGTGAGAGGGGGGGACTAGATATACAGGGGTGAGAGGGGGGGGACTAGTTATACAAGGGTAAGAGGGGGACTAGTTATACAGGGGGTAAGAGAGGGGGACTAGTTATACAGGGGGTAAGAGGGAGGGACTAGTTATACAGGGGGTAAGAGGGAGGGACTAGTTATACAGGGGTGAGGAGGGGACTAGTTATACAGCGGTAAGGGGGGGACTAGTTATACAGGGGTAAGGGGGGGACTAGTTATACAGGGGTAAGGGGGGACTAGTTATACAGGGGTATGGGGGGGCTAGTTATACAGGAGTAAGGGGGGGACTAGTTATACAGAGGTGAGAGGGGGGGACTAGTTATACAGGGGTGAGAGGGGGGACTAGTTATACAGGGGTGAGAGGGGGACTAGTTATACAGGGGTAAGAGGGGGACTAGTTATACAGGGGGTAAGAGGGAGGGACTAGTTATACAGGGGTGAGGAGGGGACTAGTTATACAGGGGTGAGGAGGGGACTAGTTATACAGGGGTCAGAGGGGGGGACTAGTTATACAGGGTTCAGAGGAGGGGACTAGTTATACAGGGTTCAGAGGAGGGGACTAGTTATACAGGGTTCAGAGGAGGGGACTAGTTATACAGGGTTCAGAGGAGGGGACTAGTTATACAGGGTTCAGAGGAGGGGACGAGTTATACAGGGTTCAGAGGAGGGGACTAGTTATACAGGGGTGAGGAGGGGACTAGTTATACAGGGGTGAGGAGGGGACTAGTTATACAGGGGTGAGGAGGGGACTAGTTATACAGGGGTCAGAGGGGGGGACTAGTTATACAGGGGTCAGAGGGGGGGACTAGTTATACTAGTTACACAGGGGAGAGGGGGTCAGACCTGAGCGTTTAGACCGGGCTCGGAGATCCAGCACCTTCCAGCTGACATCGGCCAGGACCTGAGACATGTCCCCGGACTCTGCTAACTGTCAGACGCTGCTGCCGTAAAGCGCGCGGCCGCCGTAAAGCGAGCCGGGAACCCGGAAGTGCTGTGAATGTGACGCGGAGGGCCCGGCTTGATGATGATGCTGGTGCTGGTACTGGTGGTCCTGGCCTGGGCTCCCGTCCGGGGGTCTCTGCGGAATGTCACCGCGGACATGCTGGGCTCGGACACGGCGGGGAGACTGGCCGCCTTCGGGGACTTCAACGCCGACAAACTGACCGACATCTTCCTGCTGCGGAACGGTGAGTGACCGGGGACAACCGGGGGTCTGTGCTGTCATGTGAGGAGGAGGAGGAGGGGGGCACCCGGTACTGTCATGTGAGGAGGAGGAGGGGGGCACCCGGTACTGTCATGTGAGGAGGAGGAGGGGGGCACCCGGTACTGTCATGTGAGGAGGAGGAGGGGGGCACCCGGTACTGTCATGTGAGGAGGAGGAGGGGGGCACCCGGTACTGTCATGTGAGGAGGAGGAGGGGGGCACCCGGTACTGTCATGTGAGGAGGAGGGGGGCACCCGGTACTGTCATGTGAGGAGGAGGAGGGGGGCACCCGGTACTGTCATGTGAGGAGGAGGAGGGGGGCACCCGGTACTGTCATGTGAGGAGGAGGAGGGGGGCACCCGGTACTGTCATGTGAGGAGGAGGAGGGGGGCACCCGGTACTGTCATGTGAGGAGGAGGAGGGGGGGCACCCGGTACTGTCATGTGAGGAGGAGGGGGGGGGGGGCACCCGGTACTGTCATGTGAGGAGGAGGGGGGGGGGGGCACCCGGTACTGTCATGTGAGGAGGAGGGGGGGGGCACCCGGTACTGTCATGTGAGGAGGAGGAGGGGGGCACCCGGTACTGTCATGTGAGGAGGAGGAGGGGGGCACCCGGTACTGTCATGTGAGGAGGAGGAGGGGGGCACCCGGTACTGTCATGTGAGGAGGAGGAGGGGGGCACCCGGTACTGTCATGTGAGGAGGAGGAGGGGGGCACCCGGTACTGTCATGTGAGGAGGAGGAGGGGGGCACCCGGTACTGTCATGTGAGGAGGAGGAGGGGGGCACCCGGTACTGTCATGTGAGGAGGAGGGGGGCACCCGGTACTGTCATGTGAGGAGGAGGAGGGGGGCACCCGGTACTGTCATGTGAGGAGGAGGGGGGCACCCGGTACTGTCATGTGAGGAGGAGGGGGCACCCGGTACTGTCATGTGAGGAGGAGGAGGGGGGCACCCGGTACTGTCATGTGAGGAGGAGGGGGGGGGCACCCGGTACTGTCATGTGAGGAGGAGGGGGGGGGCACCCGGTACTGTCATGTGAGGAGGAGGAGGGGGGCACCCGGTACTGTCATGTGAGGAGGAGGGGGGGGGCACCCGGTACTGTCATGTGAGGAGGAGGAGGGGGGCACCCGGTACTGTCATGTGAGGAGGAGGAGGGCACCCGGTACTGTCATGTGAGGAGGAGGAGGAGGGCACCCGGTACTGTCATGTGAGGAGGAGGAGGAGGGCACCCGGTACTGTCATGTGAGGAGGAGGAGGGGGGCACCCGGTACTGTCATGTGAGGAGGAGGAGGGGGGCACCCGGTACTGTCATGTGAGGAGGAGGAGGGGGGCACCCGGTACTGTCATGTGAGGAGGAGGAGGGGGGCACCCGGTACTGTCATGTGAGGAGGAGGAGGGGGGCACCCGGTACTGTCATGTGAGGAGGAGGGGGGGGGCACCCGGTACTGTCATGTGAGGAGGAGGAGGGGGGCACCCGGTACTGTCATGTGAGGAGGAGGAGGGGGGCACCCGGTACTGTCATGTGAGGAGGAGGAGGGGGGCACCCGGTACTGTCATGTGAGGAGGAGGAGGGGGGCACCCGGTACTGTCATGTGAGGAGGAGGAGGGGGGCACCCGGTACTGTCATGTGAGGAGGAGGGGGGCACCCGGTACTGTCATGTGAGGAGGAGGAGGGCACCCGGTACTGTCATGTGAGGAGGAGGGGGGCACCCGGTACTGTCATGTGAGGAGGAGGAGGGGGGCACCCGGTACTGTCATGTGAGGAGGAGGAGGGGGGCACCCGGTACTGTCATGTGAGGAGGAGGAGGGGGGCACCCGGTACTGTCATGTGAGGAGGAGGAGGGGGGCACCCGGTACTGTCATGTGAGGAGGAGGAGGGGGGCACCCGGTACTGTCATGTGAGGAGGAGGAGGGGGGCACCCGGTACTGTCATGTGAGGAGGAGGAGGGGGGCACCCGGTACTGTCATGTGAGGAGGAGGAGGGGGGCACCCGGTACTGTCATGTGAGGAGGAGGGGGGGGGGCACCCGGTACTGTCATGTGAGGAGGAGGGGGGGGGCACCCGGTACTGTCATGTGAGGAGGAGGAGGGGGGCACCCGGTACTGTCATGTGAGGAGGAGGAGGGGGGCACCCGGTACTGTCATGTGAGGAGGAGGAGGGGGGCACCCGGTACTGTCATGTGAGGAGGAGGAGGGGGGCACCCGGTACTGTCATGTGAGGAGGAGGAGGGGGGCACCCGGTACTGTCATGTGAGGAGGAGGAGGGGGGCACCCGGTACTGTCATGTGAGGAGGAGGAGGAGGGCACCCGGTACTGTCATGTGAGGAGGAGGAGGAGGGCACCCGGTACTGTCATGTGAGGAGGAGGGCACCCGGTACTGTCATGTGAGGAGGAGGAGGGGGGCACCCGGTACTGTCATGTGAGGAGGAGGAGGGGGGCACCCGGTACTGTCATGTGAGGAGGAGGAGGGGGGCACCCGGTACTGTCATGTGAGGAGGAGGAGGGGGGCACCCGGTACTGTCATGTGAGGAGGAGGAGGGGGGCACCCGGTACTGTCATGTGAGGAGGAGGAGGGGGGCACCCGGTACTGTCATGTGAGGAGGAGGAGGGGGGCACCCGGTACTGTCATGTGAGGAGGAGGAGGGCACCCGGTACTGTCATGTGAGGAGGAGGAGGAGGGCACCCGGTACTGTCATGTGAGGAGGAGGAGGAGGGCACCCGGTACTGTCATGTGAGGAGGAGGAGGGGGGCACCCGGTACTGTCATGTGAGGAGGAGGAGGGGGGCACCCGGTACTGTCATGTGAGGAGGAGGGGGGCACCCGGTACTGTCATGTGAGGAGGAGGAGGGGGGCACCCGGTACTGTCATGTGAGGAGGAGGAGGGGGGCACCCGGTACTGTCATGTGAGGAGGAGGAGGGGGGCACCCGGTACTGTCATGTGAGGAGGAGGAGGGGGGCACCCGGTACTGTCATGTGAGGAGGAGGAGGGGGGCACCCGGTACTGTCATGTGAGGAGGAGGAGGGGGGCACCCGGTACTGTCATGTGAGGAGGAGGGGGGGGGGCACCCGGTACTGTCATGTGAGGAGGAGGGGGGGGGCACCCGGTACTGTCATGTGAGGAGGAGGAGGGGGGCACCCGGTACTGTCATGTGAGGAGGAGGAGGGGGGCACCCGGTACTGTCATGTGAGGAGGAGGAGGGGGGCACCCGGTACTGTCATGTGAGGAGGAGGAGGGGGGCACCCGGTACTGTCATGTGAGGAGGAGGAGGGGGGCACCCGGTACTGTCATGTGAGGAGGAGGAGGGGGGCACCCGGTACTGTCATGTGAGGAGGAGGGGGGGGGGGCACCCGGTACTGTCATGTGAGGAGGAGGAGGGGGGCACCCGGTACTGTCATGTGAGGAGGAGGGGGGGGGGCACCCGGTACTGTCATGTGAGGAGGAGGAGGGGGGCACCCGGTACTGTCATGTGAGGAGGAGGAGGGGGGCACCCGGTACTGTCATGTGAGGAGGAGGAGGGGGGCACCCGGTACTGTCATGTGAGGAGGAGGAGGGGGGCACCCGGTACTGTCATGTGAGGAGGAGGAGGGGGGCACCCGGTACTGTCATGTGAGGAGGAGGAGGAGGGCACCCGGTACTGTCATGTGAGGAGGAGGAGGAGGGCACCCGGTACTGTCATGTGAGGAGGAGGGCACCCGGTACTGTCATGTGAGGAGGAGGAGGGGGGCACCCGGTACTGTCATGTGAGGAGGAGGAGGGGGGCACCCGGTACTGTCATGTGAGGAGGAGGAGGAGGGCACCCGGTACTGTCATGTGAGGAGGAGGAGGGGGGCACCCGGTACTGTCATGTGAGGAGGAGGGGGGCACCCGGTACTGTCATGTGAGGAGGAGGAGGGGGGCACCCGGTACTGTCATGTGAGGAGGAGGGGGGGGGGCACCCGGTACTGTCATGTGAGGAGGAGGGGGGGGGCACCCGGTACTGTCATGTGAGGAGGAGGAGGGGGGCACCCGGTACTGTCATGTGAGGAGGAGGAGGGGGGCACCCGGTACTGTCATGTGAGGAGGAGGAGGGGGGCACCCGGTACTGTCATGTGAGGAGGAGGAGGGGGGCACCCGGTACTGTCATGTGAGGAGGAGGAGGGGGGCACCCGGTACTGTCATGTGAGGAGGAGGAGGGGGGCACCCGGTACTGTCATGTGAGGAGGAGGAGGGGGGGGCACCCGGTACTGTCATGTGAGGAGGAGGGGGGGGGGCACCCGGTACTGTCATGTGAGGAGGAGGAGGGGGGCACCCGGTACTGTCATGTGAGGAGGAGGAGGGGGGCACCCGGTACTGTCATGTGAGGAGGAGGAGGGGGGCACCCGGTACTGTCATGTGAGGAGGAGGAGGGGGGCACCCGGTACTGTCATGTGAGGAGGAGGAGGGGGGCACCCGGTACTGTCATGTGAGGAGGAGGAGGAGGGCACCCGGTACTGTCATGTGAGGAGGAGGAGGAGGGCACCCGGTACTGTCATGTGAGGAGGAGGGCACCCGGTACTGTCATGTGAGGAGGAGGAGGGGGGCACCCGGTACTGTCATGTGAGGAGGAGGAGGGGGGCACCCGGTACTGTCATGTGAGGAGGAGGAGGAGGGCACCCGGTACTGTCATGTGAGGAGGAGGAGGGGGGCACCCGGTACTGTCATGTGAGGAGGAGGGGGGCACCCGGTACTGTCATGTGAGGAGGAGGAGGAGGGCACCCGGTACTGTCATGTGAGGAGGAGGAGGGGGGCACCCGGTACTGTCATGTGAGGAGGAGGAGGGGGGCACCCGGTACTGTCATGTGAGGAGGAGGAGGGGGGCACCCGGTACTGTCATGTGAGGAGGAGGAGGGGGGGCACCCGGTACTGTCATGTGAGGAGGAGGAGGGGGGCACCCGGTACTGTCATGTGAGGAGGAGGAGGGGGGCACCCGGTACTGTCATGTGAGGAGGAGGAGGGGGGCACCCGGTACTGTCATGTGAGGAGGAGGAGGGGGGCACCCGGTACTGTCATGTGAGGAGGAGGAGGGGGGCACCCGGTACTGTCATGTGAGGAGGAGGAGGGGGGCACCCGGTACTGTCATGTGAGGAGGAGGAGGGGGGCACCCGGTACTGTCATGTGAGGAGGAGGAGGGGGGCACCCGGTACTGTCATGTGAGGAGGAGGAGGGGGGCACCCGGTACTGTCATGTGAGGAGGAGGAGGGGGGCACCCGGTACTGTCATGTGAGGAGGAGGAGGGGGGCACCCGGTACTGTCATGTGAGGAGGAGGAGGGGGGCACCCGGTACTGTCATGTGAGGAGGAGGAGGGGGGCACCCGGTACTGTCATGTGAGGAGGAGGAGGGGGGCACCCGGTACTGTCATGTGAGGAGGAGGAGGAGGGCACCCGGTACTGTCATGTGAGGAGGAGGAGGAGGAGGAGGGCACCCGGTACTGTCATGTGAGGAGGAGGAGGAGGAGGGCACCCGGTACTGTCATGTGAGGAGGAGGAGGAGGGCACCCGGTACTGTCATGTGAGGAGGAGGAGGGGGGCACCCGGTACTGTCATGTGAGGAGGAGGAGGGGGGCACCCGGTGCTGTCATGTGAGGAGGAGGAGGAGGGCACCCGGTACTGTCATGTGAGGAGGAGGAGGGGGGCACCCGGTGCTGTCATGTGAGGAGGAGGGGGGCACCCGGTACTGTCATGTGAGGAGGAGGAGGGGGGCACCCGGTACTGTCATGTGAGGAGGAGGAGGGGGGCACCCGGTACTGTCATGTGAGGAGGAGGAGGGGGGCACCCGGTACTGTCATGTGAGGAGGAGGAGGAGGGCACCCGGTACTGTCATGTGAGGAGGAGGAGGAGGAGGAGGGCACCCGGTACTGTCATGTGAGGAGGAGGAGGAGGAGGGCACCCGGTACTGTCATGTGAGGAGGAGGAGGGGGGCACCCGGTGCTGTCATGTGAGGAGGAGGGGGGCACCCGGTACTGTCATGTGAGGAGGAGGAGGGGGGCACCCGGTACTGTCATGTGAGGAGGAGGAGGGGGGCACCCGGTACTGTCATGTGAGGAGGAGGAGGGGGGCACCCGGTACTGTCATGTGAGGAGGAGGAGGAGGACACCCGGTACTGTCATGTGAGGAGGAGGAGGAGGAGGGCACCCGGTACTGTCATGTGAGGAGGAGGAGGAGGAGGGCACCCGGTACTGTCATGTGAGGAGGAGGAGGAGGAGGGCACCCGGTACTGTCATGTGAGGAGGAGGAGGGGGGCACCCGGTACTGTCATGTGAGGAGGAGGAGGGGGGCACCCGGTACTGTCATGTGAGGAGGAGGAGGGGGGCACCCGGTACTGTCATGTGAGGAGGAGGAGGAGGGCACCCGGTACTGTCATGTGAGGAGGAGGAGGGGGGCACCCGGTGCTGTCATGTGAGGAGGAGGGGGGCACCCGGTACTGTCATGTGAGGAGGAGGAGGGGGGCACCCGGTACTGTCATGTGAGGAGGAGGAGGGGGGCACCCGGTACTGTCATGTGAGGAGGAGGAGGGGGGCACCCGGTACTGTCATGTGAGGAGGAGGAGGAGGGCACCCGGTACTGTCATGTGAGGAGGAGGAGGGGGGCACCCGGTACTGTCATGTGAGGAGGAGGGGGGCACCCGGTACTGTCATGTGAGGAGGAGGAGGGGGGCACCCGGTACTGTCATGTGAGGAGGAGGAGGGGGGCACCCGGTACTGTCATGTGAGGAGGAGGAGGAGGGCACCCGGTACTGTCATGTGAGGAGGAGGAGGAGGAGGGCACCCGGTACTGTCATGTGAGGAGGAGGGCACCCGGTACTGTCATGTGAGGAGGAGGAGGGGGGCACCCGGTGCTGTCATGTGAGGAGGAGGGGGGCACCCGGTACTGTCATGTGAGGAGGAGGAGGGGGGCACCCGGTACTGTCATGTGAGGAGGAGGAGGGGGGCACCCGGTACTGTCATGTGAGGAGGAGGGGGGCACCCGGTGCTGTCATGTGAGGAGGAGGACCTGTGCTGTAATGTGGTGGTACCCTGCGTTGGGTGGGCCTGTGCTGTAATGTGGTGGTACCCTGCGTTGGGTGGGCCTGTTCTGTAATGTGGTGGTACCCTGCGTTGGGATGGCCTGTGCTGTAATGTGGTGGTACCCTGCGTTGGGTGGGCCTGTGCTGTAATGTGGTGGTACCCTGCGTTGGGTGGGCCTGTGCTGTAATGTGGTGGTACCCTGCGTTGGGTGGGCCTGTGCTGTCATGTGGTGGTACCCTGCGTTGGGTGGGCCTGTGCTGTCATGTGGTGGTACCCTGCGTTGGGTGTGCTTGTGGACAGACATGTTGTTTAGAATCGTGGGTCAGACCTTCCTTCATCTTAACCAACCTGTTCGCCTCTGAACAGAGCGATAAAGGAGCTATATATTGTTTTATTAAAGCATTCCACTTGATGTAATCTTTCTGTTACATGGATGGCAGTTGTCATCACATCTGTAGTTCTGATAGCCCATCCTGCTGAGATCAGCCTGTTTACCTGCTGGGCGGCAGCTCACACCATGACAATAGAGGCCAAGAACAGTCACTGAGTAAATATTGTCTGTGCTGGTGCTGCAGGTTGGCTGGACTTCACAAGCCTGCATGTAGCACTGCCAATGAAATCTACAGACATGTCTGGCTCCAATGTAAAAGAGAGATGAATGCAAAATGATATAACCACAAACACATAGGCCCTGTCTTGCTGATTTGCACACGTTTTAGAATCTTTCTGTCATATTTACGTAGTTTAGAAGATATCGCTGATCTGGCGGGGATGAGACTACTCACTAGGACACAGACTGCTTGTTCTGTGTAGGTACTGCTGATTCACAGACAGTCCACACCCTGTAGTCACTAGTGCTTACTCCTCTGCCTAATTAGTGATCTAGTTGTTTATTTGATTTCTATTTTTTTTTTGGTGTCCGGTCCCGTGTGCCTGCGCACAGCGCTGTACAAATCAGAGGAGCCTCACATGTTACTGCCGTCAGCTTTCCTTTTGTGCTATTTTACATTGACCTTTTGCTCCTGACTGCTAAGACTATCTGTATGTTGTCCCATCTCTAAATGTATGTTGTTATTAAATCTTGGAAATTTCTAATAAGACGATGGATCTGCTTTATTCCCCCCCCCCCCGAAAAGTACATATAATATTCTCTACGGTACCCACTGTGCGAGCTGAATAAGTAATGTTATTTCTAACACTAACAATTAAGTAAGAGAAACAACCACAACTAGAGGATATAGTCTTAAATTACAGCGATAAATGAATAAAAGTAATATCAAGAAATATTACTTTACTGAGAGGGTAGTGGATGCATGGAATAGTCTTCCAGTAGAAGTGGTAGTGGTTAATACAGTGAGGGAGTTTAAGCATGCGAGGGATAGGTATAAGGCTATCCTAGATATAAGATAAGGCCAGGGACTAATGAAAGTATTACATTACTGAGAGGGTAGTGGATGTATGGAATAGTCTTCCAGTAGAAGTGGTAGAGGTTAATACAGTGATGTAGTTTAAGCATGCATGGGATAGGTATAAGGCTATCCTAGATATAAGATAGGGCCAGGGACTAATGATAGTATTACTTTACTGAGAGGGTAGTGGATGTATGGAATAGTCTTCCAGTAGAAGTGGTAGAGGTTAATACAGTGAAGGAGTTTAAGCATGCGTGGGATAGGTATAAGGCTATCCTAGATATAAGATAAGGTCAGGGACTAATGAAAGTATTACATTACTGAGAGGGTAGTGGATGTATGGAATAGTCTTCCAGTAGAAGTGGTAGAGGTTAATACAGTGAAGGGGTTTAAGCATGCATGGGATAGGTATAAGGCTATCCTAGATATAAGATAAGGCCAGGGACTAATGAAAGTATTACATTACTGAGAGGGTAGTGGATGCATGGAATAGTCTTCCAGTAGAAGTGGTAGTGGTTAATACAGTGAGGGAGTTTAAGCATGCATGGGATAGGTATAAGGCTATCCTAGATATAAGGTAAGGTTAGAGACTAATGAAAGTATTACATTACTGAGAGGGTAGTGGATGTATGGAATAGTCTTCCAGTAGAAGTGGTAGAGGTTAATACAGTGAAGGAGTTTAAGCATGCATGGGATAGGTATAAGGCTATCCTAGATATAAGATAAGGTTAGAGACTAATGAAAGTATTACATTACTGAGAGGGTAGTGGATGTATGGAATAGTCTTCCAGTAGAAGTGGTAGAGGTTAATACAGTGAAGGGGTTTAAGCATGCATGGGATAGGTATAAGGCTATCCTAGATATAAGATAAGGCCAGGGACTAATGAAAGTATTACATTACTGAGAGGGTAGTGGATGTATGGAATAGTCTCCCAGTAGAAGTGGTAGAGGTTAATACAGTGAAGGAGTTTAAGCATGCGTGGGATAGGTATAAGGCTATCCTAGATATAAGATAAGGCCAGGGACTAATGAAAGTATTACATTACTGAGAGGGTAGTGGATGTATGGAATAGTCTTCCATTAGAAGTGGTAGAGGTTAATACAGTGAAGGAGTTTAAGCATACATGGGATAGGTATAAGGCTATCCTAGATATAAGATAAGGCCAGGGACTAATGAAAGTATTACATTACTGAGAGGGTAGTGGATGTATGGAATAGTCTTCCAGTAGAAGTGGTAGATGTTAATACAGTGAAGGAGTTTAAGCATGCGTGGGATAGGTATAAGGCTATCCTAGATATAAGATAAGGCCAGGGACTAATGAAAGTATTACATTACTGAGAGGGTAGTGGATGTATGGAATAGTCTTCCAGTAGAAGTGGTAGAGGTTAATACAGTGAAGGGGTTTAAGCAATGCATGGGATAGGTATAAGGCTATCCTAGATATAAGATAAGGCCAGGGACTAATGAAAGTATTACATTACTGAGAGGGTAGTGGATGTATGGAATAGTCTTCCAGTAGAAGTGGTAGAGGTTAATACAGTGAAGGGGTTTAAGCAATGCATGGGATAGGTATAAGGCTATCCTAGATATAAGATAAGGCCAGGGATTAATGAAAGTATCCAGATTATTTTTAGGCTGAGATTGTGCAGACTAGGTGGGGTGAATTGTTCTTATCTGCCGGTGACGCAATCTGTGTTTTTATGTATTTGCCTGCGCTAATGATGGCTACATTCCCCCACCCCCTAGAAAAAAAGGCCAATCAATCATAAAATAATCAATTTGAAATATCAATCTGTGTTCCTGATATAAATCACGCCATGTGTGTTTATTGTAACATGCCAAGTGACCCTGCGGCATCTGTCAATATGTTTCATTATTTTCCTGGTTATTAATGCATTTAATGCAATTTAAAGGCTCATCAACGTTGCAAACCTCGAGTGGGTGCAGCATCGTTACACATAAATCTTTATTGTGTGTATGTGTCGTGTGCCTCGCGTGCTGGGTTCCATTACATTGGATCTATATTTATAGACTGTAAGAAAGATTGCAATGTTCAGTGCAGCTGCTCTCTGGGTGGAAACTGCGCCTTCCCCTGATTGGTCTGCTCTGTGTCACCTGACTTACAGCACTAGGCTCTGCCAACACATGCAGCGGCACTCGGAGGATAAAGGCGGGAAACTGTACCTTCTGATTGGTCCGCTGTGTGTCACCTGACTTACAGCTGTAAAGCAGTGATGTCAGGAGTGAACCCGCTGTGCAATTCATTAATCAAACAGGCTGCAATATAGCATTAGTGAGTTTTATTTACACTAATTAATATATAACACATATACTGCAGTGTATACTCTCTATATAGTGAGTTTTATTTACATTAATTAATATATAACACATTACTGCAGCGTATACTCTATAGTGAGTTTTATTTACACTAATTAATATATAACACATTACTGCAGCGTATACTCTCTCTATAGTGAGTTTTATTTACACTAATTAATATATAACACATTACTGCGGTGTATACTCTCTATATAGTGAGTTTTATTTACATTAATTAATATATAACACATATACTGCAGCGTATACTCTCTCTATAGTGAGTTTTATTTACGCTAATTAATATATAACACATTACTGCGGCGTGTGCTCTCTTTATAGTGAGTTTTATTTACACTAATTAATACATGACACATATACTGCAGTGTATACTCTCTCTATAGTGAGTTTTATTTACGCTAATTAATATATAACACATTACTGCAGCGTATACTCTCTCTATAGTGAGTTTTATTTACACTAATTAATATATAACACATTACTGCAGCGTATACTCTCTCTATAGTGAGTTTTATTTACGCTAATTAATATATAACACATTACTGCAGCGTATACTCTCTCTATAGTGAGTTTTATTTACACTAATTAATATATAACACATTACTGCAGCGTATACTCTCTCTATAGTGAGTTTTATTTACACTAATTAATATATAACACATTACTGCAGCGTATACTCTCTCTATAGTGAGTTTTATTTACGCTAATTAATATATAACACATTACTGCGGCGTGTACTCTATATAGTGAGTTTTAGTTACACTAATTAATATATAACACATTACTGCAGTGTATACTCTCTCTATAGTGAGTTTTATTTACGCTAATTAATATATAACACATTACTGCGGCGTGCGCTCTCTTTATAGTGAGTTTTATTTACACTAATTAATATATAACACATTACTGCGGCGTGTGCTCTCTTTATGGTGAGTTTTATTTACACTAATTAATATATAACACATTACTGCGGCGTGCGCTCTCTTTATAGTGAGTTTTATTTACACTAATTAATATATAACACATTACTGCGGTGTATACTCTCTCTATAGTGAGTTTTATTTACACTAATTAATATATAACACATTACTGCAGTGTATACTTTCTCTATAGTGAGTTTTATTTACACTAATTAATATATAACACATTACTGCGGCGTGTGCTCTCTTTATAGTGAGTTTTAGTTACACTAATATATAACACATTACTGCGGTGTGTACTCTCTCTATAGTGAGTTTTATTTACACTAATTAATATATAACACATATATTGCAGTGTATACTCTCTATTGTGAGTTTTATTTACACAAATTAACATATAACACATTAACTGCAGTGTATACTCTCTCTATAGTGAGTTTTATTTACACTAATATATAACACATTACTGCAGCGTATACTCTCTCTATAGTGAGTCTTATTTACATTAATTAATATATAACACATTACTGCAGCGTATACTCTCTCTATAGTGAGTTTTATTTACACTAATTAGTATATAACACATTTACTGCAGCGTATACTCTCTCTATAGTGAGTTTAATTTACACTAATTAATATATAACACATTACTGCGGCGTGTGCTCTCTTTATAGTGAGTTTTATTTACATTAATATATAACACATTACTGCGGTGTATACTCTCTCTATAGTGAGTTTTATTTACACTAATTAATATATAACACATTACTGCGGCGTGTGCTCTCTTTATAGTGAGTTTTATTTACGCTAATTAATATATAACACATTACTGCAGTGTATACTCTCTATAGTGAGTTTTATTTACACTAATTAATATATAACACATTACTGCGGCGTGTGCTCTCTTTATAATGAGTTTTATTTACACTAATTAATATATAACACATTACTGCGGCGTGTGCTCTCTTTATAGTGAGTTTTAGTTACACTAATATATAACACATTACTGCGGTGTGTACTCTCTCTATAGTGAGTTTTATTTACACTAATTAATATATAACACATATACTGCAGTGTATACTCTCTATTGTGAGTTTTATTTACACTAATTAACATATAACACATTACTGCAGCGTATACTCTCTATAGTGAGTTTTATTTACACTAATTAGTATATAACACATTAACTGCAGTGTATACTCTCTCTATAGTGAGTTTTATTTACATTAATTAATATATAACACATATACTGCAGCGTATACTCTCTCTATAGTGAGTTTTATTTACACTAATTAATATATAACACATTACTGCGGCGTGTGCTCTCTTTATAGTGAGTTTTATTTACACTAATTAATACATGACACATTACTGCGGTGTGTACTCTCTCTATAGTGAGTTTTATTTACACTAATTAATATATAACACATATACTGCAGTGTATACTCTCTATTGTGAGTTTTATTTACACAAATTAATATATAACACATATACTGCAGCGTATACTCTCTCTATAGTGAGTTTTATTTACACTAATTAATATATAACACATATACTGCAGTGTATACTCTCTATTGTGAGTTTTATTTACACTAATTAACATATAACACATTACTGCAGCGTATACTCTCTCTATAGTGAGTTTTATTTACACTAATTAGTATATAACACATTAACTGCAGCATATACTCTCTCTATAGTGAGTTTTATTTACACTAATTAGTATATAACACATTAACTGCAGCGTATACTCTCTCTATAGTGAGTTTTATTTACACGAATTAATATATAACACATTACTGCAGCGTATACTCTCTCTATAGTGAGTCTTATTTACATTAATTAATATATAACACATTACTGCAGCGTATACTCTATAGTGAGTTTAATTTACACTAATTAATATATAACACATATATACTACAGGGTATACACTATAGTGAGTCTTATTTACACTAATTAATATATAACACATTACTGCAGCGTATACTCTCTCTATAGTGAGTTTTATTTACACTAATTAATATATAACACATTTACTGCGGCATGTGCTCTCTTTATAGTGAGTTTTATTTACACTAATTAATATATAACACATATATACTACAGGGTATACTCTATATTGAGTCTTATTTACACTAATTAATATATAACACATTACTGCAGCGTATACTCTCTCTATAGTGAGTTTTATTTACACTAATTAATATATAACACATTACTGCAGCGTATACTCTCTCTATAGTGAGTTTTATTTACACTTATTAATATATAACACATTACTGCAGCGTATACTCTCTATATAGTGAGTTTTATTTACACTAATTAATATATAACACATTACTGCAGCGTATACTCTCTCTATAGTGAGTTTTATTTACACTAATTAATATATAACACATTACTGCAGCGTATACTCTCTCTATAGTGAGTTTTATTTACGCTAATTAATATATAACACATTACTGCAGCGTGTGCTCTCTTTATAGTGAGTTTTATTTACGCTAATTAATATATAACACATTACTGCGGCGTGCGCTCTCTTTATAGTCAGTTTTATTTACACTAATTAATATATAACACATTACTGCAGCGTATACTCTCTATTGTGAGTTTTATTTACACTAATTAACATATAACACATTACTGCAGCGTATACTCTCTCTATAGTGAGTTTTATTTACACTAATTAATATATAACACATTACTGCAGCGTATACTCTCTCTATAGTGAGTTTTATTGCTGGGGAGCTCTGTGACCCACTTATACTAACCAAACATTCCGAGCTCCCAGTAAGAGGAGCAGTAGAGGAGGAGAGAGAGAGAGATCTGTGCATTTAGGTGTAAAATAGTGTGCAGGATCTGTGAAAGGTATAATTGATTTTGAAGAATGATTGCTATCTGTTACGGACCTGATAACGTGCAGTTCTAATCCTTTCCTTTATATGAATTAATATCATTTGCAGTGTCTGGATAATGTCACTTTATATCTTTCTTCCAGTGTTTGTTCCTTATAACCTTTTCTGTTTTGTCCATTCAGGTAATGAATTGAGAATCTTCCTGGCAGACCTAAAATCAACCCCATACTTTAGCCCCAAAGTCAAGCTGCCCTTAGGGTAAGTCCAAGCGAGTGCATTCCTCAGAGTATGATGGAGGTTGGGTATAAAGGTTCTAAAGGTGATGTCATCAGCAGGAACATTCCGTTAGTTTCCATGACGACTGCACCATTTTTAAAATGTTGCCCCACAAGTGACCTGTAATTAATCCTGTTTGGGAAATGGTTTTGTTTTTTTCGTGACATTTATAAAGTGGAATTCAGGGGCAAAATGTTTTTTTTTTAATTTAAAAAGTGGTGTGGTTGCTATGGCAACCATTGGACTGTTCCTTCTGATGACATCACGTTTAGATCTTTACCCAAGAATTGTTCTATGTCATTTTCTTCTTTTTGTTGAATGGATTTGGCAGTGACAGACAACAGAGGGTTGTAGTCAATGGGGTATATTCGATGCAAGGTCTTGTTACTAGTGGGGTACCTCAGGGATCTGTACTTGGACCCATTCTCTTTAATATTTTTATTAGATATATTGCAGAAGGTCTTGTTGGTAAGTTATGTCTTTTTGCTGATGATACCCATTCACAAAAAAGGTAGTAGGGAGGAGGCGGGCAACTATAGACCAGTAAGTCTTACTTCAGTAGTGGGGAAAATAATGGAAACCTTGTTAAAGAATAGGATTGTTGAACATCTAAAGTCGCTTGGATTTCAAGATCAGAGACAGCATGGGTTTACTTCAGGGAGATCATGCCAAACTAATCTTATTGATTTTTTTGATTGGGTGACTAAAATAATAGATCAGGGTGGTGCAGTAGACATTGCTTACCTAGATTTCAGTAAGGCTTGTGACACTGTCGCACATAGAAGGCTTATCAATAAACTGAAATCTTTACGTTTGGATTTCAATATTGTTGAATGGATTAGACAATGGCTGAGTGACAGGCAACAGAGGGTTGTAGTCAATGGGGTATATTCGATGCAAGGTCTTGTTACTAGTGGGGTACCTCAGGGATCTGTACTTGGACCCATTCTCTTTAATATTTTTATTAGCGATATTGCAGAAGGTCTTGTTGGCAAAGTATGTCTTTTTGCTGATGATACAAAGATTTGCAGCAGGGTTGATATTCATGGAGGGATAAGCCAAATGGCAAATGATTTAGCTAAACTAGAAAATGGTCAGAGCAGTGGCAACTGACATTTAATGTGGACAAGTGCAAGATTATGCACCTTGGGCGTAAAAACCCAAAAGCAGAATATAGACTATTTGGTACAGTCCTAACCTCAACATCTGAGGAAAGGGATTTAGGAGTAATAATTTCAGAGGACTTGAAGGTAGGTAGACAATGCAATAGAGCAGCAGGAAATGCTAGCAGAATGCTTGGTTGCATAGGGAGAGGTATTAGCAGTAGGAAGAGGGAAGTGCTCATGCCATTGTACAGAGCACTGGTGAGACCTCACTTGGAGTATTGTACAGAGCGCTGGTGAGACCTCACTTGGACTATTGTACAGAGCGCTGGTGAGACCTCACTTGGAGTATTGTACAGAGCGCTGGTGAGACCTCACTTGGAGTATTGTACAGAGCGCTGGTGAGACCTCACTTGGAGTATTGTACAGAGCACTGGTGAGACCTCACTTGGAGTATTGTACAGAGCGCTGGTGAGACCTCTCTTGGAGTATTGTACAGAGCGCTGGTGAGACCTCACTTGGAGTATTGTACAGAGCGCTGGTGAGACTTCACTTGGAGTATTGTACAGAGCACTGGTGAGACCTCACTTGGAGTATTGTACAGAGCGCTGGTGAGACCTCTCTTGGAGTATTGTACAGAGCGCTGGTGAGACCTCACTTGGAGTATTGTACAGAGCACTGGTGGGACCTCACTTGGAGTATTGTACAGAGCACTGGTGAGACCTCACTTGGAGTATTGTACGCAGTCCTGGAGACCGTATCTCCAGAAGGATATTGATACTCTGGAGAGAGTTCAGAGAAGGGCTACTAAACTAGTTCATGGGTTGAAGGATAAAACTTACCAGGAAAGGTTAAAGCATCTTAACATGTATAGCTTGGAGGAAAGACGTAACAGGGGGGATATGATAGAAACATTTAAATACATAAAGAGGATATAGTCTTAAATTAGAGAGACACAGGTTTTGAAAGCATTACTTTACCCCAGGGATCTGTGCCACATTCTATGTGTCTGTTCTCTTTGTTAGTAGTTTGTATGCAGTGTAACTCTTTCTGTGCCATTCTTGTTCTCATTAGGGACAGTGTGGTGATAACCAGTGTGGTTCCTGGAGACTTCAATGGTGATTCACAAATGGACGTGCTACTGACCACCATTCCCAAAGGTCAACCTAGTAACGAATCTCCACTGTCTGCCGTGATCTACTGGGGACAAAACCAAACGCTAAGTAAGTCACGATGGTCTCGTCCTTAAAAGAGCTAGAGCAACAGTCCTATCTCCCCAAAACCCTCCTTATTGGAATGTTTCTGAATTTAGAAGCCCCGCCTCTCTCTCCAAGCCCCTCCTTATTGGAATGGCACTGAATTTACAAGCCCCGCCTCTCTCTCCAAGCCCCTCCTTATTGGAATGGCACTGAATTTACAAGCCCCGCCTCTCTCTCCAAGCCCCTCCTTATTGGAATGTCACTGAATTTAGAAGCCCCGCCTCTCTCTCCAAGCCCCTCCTTACTGGAATGTCACTGAATTTAGAAGCCCCGCCTATCTCCCCAAAACCCTCCTTATTGGATGTCACTGAATATAGAAGCCCCGCCTCTCTCCCCAAAACCCTCCTTATTGGAATGTCACTGAATTTAGAAGCCCTGCCTCTCTCTCCAAGCCCCTCCTTATTGGATGTCACTGAATTTAGAAGCCCCGCCTCTCTCTCCAAGCCCCTCCTTATTGGAATGTCACTGAATTTAGAAGCCCCACCTCTCTCTCCAAGCCCCTCCTTATTGGAATGTCACTGAATTTAGAAGCCCCGCCTCTCTCTCCAAGCCCCTCCTTATTGGAATGTCACTGAATATAGAAGCCCCGCCTCTCTCCCCAAAACCCTCCTTATTGGATGTCACTGAATATAGAAGCCCCGCCTCTCTCCCCAAAACCCTCCTTATTGGATGTCACTGAATATAGAAGCCCCGCCTCTCTCTCCGAGCCCCTCCTTATTGGAATGTCACTGAATATAGAAGCCCCGCCTATCTCTCCAAGCCCCTCCTTATTGGAATGTCACTGAATATAGAAGCCCCGCCTCTCTCCCCAAAACCCTCCTTATTGGATGTCACTGAATATAGAAGCCCCGCCTCTCTCCCCAAAACCCTCCTTATTGGATGTCACTGAATTTAGAAGCCCCGCCTCTCTCTCCAAGCCCCTCCTTATTGGAATGTCACTGAATATAGAAGCCCCGCCTATCTCTCCAAGCCCCTCCTTATTGGAATGTCACTGAATTTAGATGCCCCGCCTCTCTCTCCAAGCCCCTCCTTATTGGAATGTCACTGAATATAGAAGCCCCGCCTATCTCTCCAAGCCCCTCCTTATTGGAATGTCACTGAATTTAGATGCCCCGCCTCTCTCTCCAAGCCCCTCCTTATTGGAATGTCACTGAATTTAGATGCCCCGCCTCTCTCTCCAAGCCCCTCCTTATTGGAATGTCACTGAATTTAGATGCCCCGCCTCTCTCCAAGCCCCTCCTTATTGGAATGTCACTGAATTTAGAAGCCCCGCCTCTCTCTCCGAGCCCCTCCTTATTGGAATGTCACTGAATTTAGAAGCCCCGCCTCTCTCTCCAAGCCCCTCCTTATTGGAATGTCACTGAATTTAGATGCCCCGCCTCTCTCTCCAAGCCCCTCCTTATTGGAATGTCACTGAATTTAGAAGCCCCGCCTCTCTCTCCAAGCCAATCCTTATTGGATGTCACTGAATTTAGAAGCCCCACCTCTCTCTCCAAGCCCCTCCTTATTGGATGTCACTGAATTTAGAAGCCCCGCCTCTCTCTCCAAGCCCCTCCTTATTGGAATGTCACTGAATGTAGATGCCCCGCCTCTCTCTCCAAGCCCCTCCTTATTGGAATGTCACTGAATGTAGATGCCCCGCCTCTCTCTCCAAGCCCCTCCTTATTGGAATGTCACTGAATTTAGAAGCCCCGCCTCTCTCTCCAAGCCCCTCCTTATTGGAATGTCACTGAATGTAGATGCCCCGCCTCTCTCTCCAAGCCCCTCCTTATTGGAATGTCACTGAATTTAGAAGCCCGCCTCTCTCTCCAAGCCCCTCCTTATTGGATGCCACTGAATTTAGAAGCCCCGCCTCTCTCTCCAAGCCCCGCCTTATTGGAATGTCACTGAATTTAGAAGCCCCGCCTCTCTCTCCAAGCCCCTCCTTATTGGAATGTCACTGAATTTAGAAGCCCCGCCTCTCTCTCCAAGCCCCTCCTTATTGGATGCCACTGAATTTAGAAGCCCCGCCTCTCTCTCCAAGCCCCGCCTTATTGGAATGTCACTGAATTTAGAAGCCCCGCCTCTCTCTCCAAGCCCCTCCTTATTGGAATGTCACTGAATTTAGAAGCCCCGGTGAAATTTGTTGCAATATAAAAGTACAGGAGAACTGGACATTTTTTGTAAAGTAAAAATAAGTGTATTGATTGAATTGAACCTTCTAACCCCATGTCCGAAAGATTTCGTTATTCCGTTAGCTTTCTCTCTCCAATGGCGCAGTCATTCATCTGCGTGCCAAGCCTGTCTAGATCCCCCACTAATAATATCAGTCAGATTAAAATGCTATAGGCATGCTGCAGAACTGATTACAACCTATACATTGTCCTCCCCACGTAGCTAGCAAGGCGCCTTACACATCGGGTCTGTACAGGGTTTTATTTATATGCCCATGCTGGAATTTTGGAGATCTCAGTTAATCCCCAGTAATGGCTACATGCCATTGGTTGGCACTGTGTTATACACACCACTTACTATGGCACAATACCCATTTACTGTCTATACCATCTCAGGAGTCTGCTAGGGAAGCATCATGGCTGCCAGTCAGAGGATAATCTGGTATGTACCGTAAAACGTAGAAGCGGGATTTAGAAGTTAATTTGGTGGCTGTTTAGACATCCAGTGGAGGTAGTGATAGGGGGCCGTGGGCCTGCTTACTGGAGGCTTCATACAAAGCACAGCAACAGATCAAATCATTATTAAAGTACAAACTCTGCAGCAAATAACCTGTCGCCTCGTGTGTAATAATCTCCTGTCTTGTTTTTATTTGTCCTTCCAGGCATTAGTCATAGGACTCTATTAAACATTACTTATACAGACGAACCTCTGATCATGGAGTAAGTATCTCCTTCACACCATGCTTACACTGCGTGTGCATGTATCTTATTCTTATTACAAACAGTACACCGAGACACATACTGGAGCAGAAACAGAACGTATTTATTCTTAAACATATGTGTTTCTAAATGTGTCTGTGACATCTCCTGCTTATGACATCACCTTGTAGCTTGATTACACTTTTCAGCTGAAGTTAGTTCATTTGCATGTAAAGCCACATGGTGATGTCATAAGCCGGAGACGTCACAGACACTTTGAAAAACATGTATTTTTGGTATGTTATGCATTTTTTGCAATTCTGCCAACACAATGTATAGATGATTTTAAAATCTCGCTTTCCAGTCTGTACATCAGGCTAGTAAGCTGCATTATCCCAGTTTCTTGCAGATACAGAGAAGTTTATCCTTGCCCTACTTTTTGAGACTGCTCTGGGGGGTTTTTCATACTTTTTTTGTGAGATGTTTCAGAATCTGATATTTTTATTTCTTCATCTTTCAGTTTTAACGGAGATTTGATTCCCGATATATTCGGTGTCCCCAGTGGAAGCAAGACGCCCCTCATTATCCTTGGCGGGTAAGGCGGCCTACATCTGCGTGTGAAATTGTAATGCGCCAAGAGATTATTTGCCAGTCCCTCTGATAATGGTCTGCTCGGCGTCACACTGAATGTTACTGCCGCCTGTGGATTCCTCCCTCAGGCAGATTGTGTACGCTGCATATTATACGCTGCCCTTGATACCGCCAGATTGCATAGTATACGCTGCCGTTGATACCGCCAGATTGCATATTATACGCTGCCGTTGATACCACCAGATTGCATAGTATACGTTGCCATTGATAACGCCAGATTGCATATTATACGCTGCCGTTGATACCACCAGATTGCATATTATACGCTGCCGTTGATACCACCAGATTGCATAGTATACGCTGCACTTGATACCGCCAGATTGCATATTATACGTTGCCGTTGATACCGCCAGATTGCATAGTATACGCTGCCGTTGATACCGCCAGATTGCATAGTATACGCTGCCCTTGATACCGCCAGATTGCATAGTATACGCTGCCCTTGATACCGCCAGATTGCATATTATACGCTGCCCTTGATACCGCCAGATTGCATATTATACGCTGCCCTTGATACCGCCAGATTGCATATTATACGCTGCCCTTGATACCGCCAGATTGCATATTATACGCTGCCCTTGATACCACCAGATTGCATATTATACGCTGCCATTGATACCGCCAGATTGCATAGTATACGCTGCCCTTGATACCGCCAGATTGCATAGTATACGCTGCCATTGATACCGCCAGATTGCATAGTATACGCTGCCCTTGATACCGCCAGATTGCATAGTATACGCTGCCATTGATACCACCAGATTGCATATTATACGTTGCCGTTGATACCGCCAGATTGCATAGTATACGCTGCCCTTGATACCGCCAGATTGCATATTATACGCTGCCGTTGATACCACCAGATTGCATATTATACGCTGCCCTTGATACCACCAGATTGCATAGTATACGCTGCCATTGATACCGCCAGATTGCATAGTATACGCTGCCCTTGATACCACCAGATTGCATAGTATACGCTGCCCTTGATACCGCCAGATTGCATAGTATACGCTGCCATTGATACCGCCAGATTGCATAGTATACGCTGCCGTTGATACCGCCAGATTGCATAGTATACGCTGCCCTTGATACCGCCAGATTGCATAGTATACGCTGCCGTTGATACCGCCAGATTGCATAGTATACGCTGCCGTTGATACCGCCAGATTGCATAGTATACGCTGCCGTTGATACCGCCAGATTGCATAGTATACGCTGCCGTTGATACTTCCAGATTGCATAGTATACGCTGCCCTTGATACCGCCAGATTGCATAGTATACGCTGCCGTTGATACCGCCAGATTGCATAGTATACGCTGCCGTTGATACCGCCAGATTGCATAGTATACGCTGCCGTTGATACCGCCAGATTGCATAGTATACGCTGCCGTTGATACTTCCAGATTGCATAGTATACGCTGCCCTTGATACCACCAGATTGCATATTATACGCTGCCCTTGATACCGCCAGATTGCATAGTATACGCTGCCCTTGATACCGCCAGATTGCATAGTATACGCTGCCCTTGATACCGCCAGATTGCATAGTATACGCTGCCCTTGATACCGCCAGATTGCATAGTATACGCTGCCCTTGATACCGCCAGATTGCATAGTATACGCTGCCCTTAATACCACCAGATTGCATAGTATACGCTGCCCTTGATACCGCCAGATTGCATAGTATACGCTGCCCTTGATACCACCAGATTGCATAGTATACGCTGCCATTGATACCACCAGATTGCATAGTATACGTTGCCGTTGATACCGCCAGATTGCATAGTATACGCTGCCCTTGATACCGCCAGATTGCATAGTATACGCTGCCATTGATACCGCCAGATTGCATAGTATACGCTGCCCTTGATACCGCCAGATTGCATAGTATACGCTGCCGTTGATACCGCCAGATTGCATAGTATACGCTGCCCTTGATACCGCCAGATTGCATAGTATACGCTGCCATTGATACCGCCAGATTGCATAGTATACGCTGCCATTGATACCGCCAGATTGCATAGTATACGCTGCCATTGATACCGCCAGATTGCATAGTATACGCTGCCCTTGATACCGCCAGATTGCATATTATACGCTGCCGTTGATACCGCCAGATTGCATAGTATACGCTGCCGTTGATACCGCCAGATTGCATATTATACGTTGCCGTTGATACCGCCAGATTGCATAGTATACGCTGCCCTTGATACCGCCAGATTGCATATTATACGCTGCCCTTGATAACGCCAGATTGCATATTATACGCTGCCCTTGATACCGCCAGATTGCATAGTATACGCTGCCCTTGATACCACCAGATTGCATAGTATACGCTCTCGGCCTTAGCAGGCGCGGCAGGGGGAGGATTACAGGGGAGTTTTTGCAGAATGTCATCTCTTGGGGGTGTTTTTTTCCTCTCGGGCCTCTGCGTTCCTGCAGCCTGCTTGGCATATTCCTCCAGCGATCTCAGGATTGATGACACGTTTAATACATGGAACAATTGGGAAATGATACGTACAATGATCATAAATCATCCGTGGTCACACAGCGTCTCCCAGAGATGTTCTCCGAGCTGCCATTGTATGGGTAACTTCTCATTATGCACTCATCAGCTGGAATGTTATAACAGCCCAGCAAGATAATCTGCCCCTAAACATTACTTATACAGTGAATGTAGAGAATACAAAATGGTGGAAAATGATATGTGTACATCGTGTCGGCAGAATCGCAAGAGAAACGTGTGTCTGTGGTGTCCCCGGATTATGACATCACATGTTACATTCAAGGCTTCTTTTCAGTCTAGCTGTATGATAGTTTGTAAAATTGTCTTTTTAATGAAATTGTCATATTTATGTCCCCCTTACTAATAGCAGTTTTACAGGGAATTACAATTCCGAAAAGTATCTATAAATTGTATTAGCAGAATTTCAGCAAATCCATAAATTAGGAGAAAACATAGCTGGGGCGTCTCCTGTTTATGACATCACCTGCGGCTGGATATGTAAATGAACTACTTTTTAATGGCAAATGTGTGATGTCATAAGCAGGAGAAACCACAGACACATTTACTTTATTTGATGTCATTTTACCAACACAATGGATAGGTGATTACATTCACAGGATGAGCAATGTATAGGTGATTACATTCACAGGATGAGCAATGGATAGGTGATTACATTCACAGGATGAGCAATGGATAGGTGATTACATTCACAGGATGAGCAATGTATAGGTGATTACATTCATAGGATGAGCAATGTATAGGTGATTACATTCACAGGATGAGCAATGTATAGGTGATTACATTCATAGGATGAGCAATGTATAGATGATTACATTCACAGGATGAGCAATGGATAGGTGATTACATTCATAGGATGAGCAATGTATAGGTGATTACATTCACAGGATGAGCAATGTATAGGTGATTACATTCACAGGATGAGCAATGTATAGGTGATTACATTCACAGGATGAGCAATGTATAGGTGATTACATTCACAGGATGAGCAATGTATAGGTGATTACATTCATAGGATGAGCAATGTATAGGTGATTACATTCACAGGATGAGCAATGTATAGGTGATTACATTCACAGGATGAGCAATGGATAGGTGATTACATTCACAGGATGAGCAATGGATAGGTGATTACATTCACAGGATGAGCAATGGATAGGTGATTACATTCACAGGATGAGCAATGGATAGGTGATTACATTCACAGGATGAGCAATGGATAGGTGATTACATTCACAGGATGAGCAATGGATAGGTGATTACATTCACAGGATGAGCAATGGATAGGTGATTACATTCACAGGATGAGCAATGGATAGGTGATTACATTCACAGGATGAGCAATGGATAGGTGATTACATTCACAGGATGAGCAATGGATAGGTGATTACATTCACTGGATGAGCAATGGATAGGTGATTACATTCACTGGATGAGCAATGGATAGGTGATTACATTCACAGGATGAGCAATGGATAGGTGATTACATTCACAGGATGAGCAATGTATAGGTGATTACATTCACAGGATGAGCAATGGATAGGTGATTACATTCACAGGATGAGCAATGGATAGGTGATTACATTCACTGGATGAGCAATGGATAGGTGATTACATTCACAGGATGAGCAATGGATAGGTGATTACATTCACAGGATGAGCAATGGATAGGTGATTACATTCACAGGATGAGCAATGGATAGGTGATTACATTCACAGGATGAGCAATGTATGGGTGATTACATTCACAGGATGAGCAATGTATGGGTGATTACATTCACAGGATGAGCAATGTATGGGTGATTACATTCACAGGATGAGCAATGGATAGGTGATTACATTCACAGGATGAGCAATGGATAGGTGATTACATTCACAGGATGAGCAATGGATAGGTGATTACATTCACAGGATGAGCAATGGATAGGTGATTACATTCACAGGATGAGCAATGGATAGATGATTACATTCACAGGATGAGCAATGTATAGGTGATTACATTCACAGGATGAGCAATGTATAGGTGATTACATTCACAGGATGAGCAATGGATAGGTGATTACATTCACAGGATGAGCAATGGATAGGTGATTACATTCACAGGATGAGCAATGGATAGGTGATTACATTCACAGGATGAGCAATGGATAGGTGATTACATTCACAGGATGAGCAATGGATAGGTGATTACATTCACAGGATGAGCAATGGATAGGTGATTACATTCACAGGATGAGCAATGGATAGGTGATTACATTCACAGGATGAGCAATGGATAGGTGATTACATTCACAGGATGAGCAATGGATAGGTGATTACATTCACTGGATGAGCAATGGATAGGTGATTACATTCACAGGATGAGCAATGGATAGGTGATTACATTCACAGGATGAGCAATGGATAGGTGATTACATTCACAGGATGAGCAATGGATAGATGATTACATTCACAGGATGAGCAATGTATAGGTGATTACATTCACAGGATGAGCAATGGATAGGTGATTACATTCACAGGATGAGCAATGGATAGGTGATTACATTCACAGGATGAGCAATGGATAGGTGATTACATTCACAGGATGAGCAATGGATAGGTGATTACATTCACAGGATGAGCAATGGATAGGTGATTACATTCACAGGATGAGCAATGGATAGGTGATTACATTCACTGGATGAGCAATGGATAGGTGATTACATTCACAGGATGAGCAATGGATAGGTGATTACATTCACAGGATGAGCAATGGATAGGTGATTACATTCACAGGATGAGCAATGGATAGGTGATTACATTCACAGGATGAGCAATGGATAGGTGATTACATTCACAGGATGAGCAATGGATAGGTGATTACATTCACAGGATGAGCAATGGATAGGTGATTACATTCACTGGATGAGCAATGGATAGGTGATTACATTCACAGGATGAGCAATGGATAGGTGATTACATTCACAGGATGAGCAATGGATAGGTGATTACATTCACAGGATGAGCAATGGATAGATGATTACATTCACAGGATGAGCAATGGATAGGTGATTACATTCACAGGATGAGCAATGGATAGGTGATTACATTCACAGGATGAGCAATGTATAGGTGATTACATTCACAGGATGAGCAATGGATAGGTGATTACATTCACTGGATGAGCAATGTATAGGTTGTGAGAGCTGCTTTAATAATGTATTTGTTTTCTAGTGTAAAGAGCTGTATTTTTTGCGGTCAGATAAATCAATATCTACTCAAAGTTAATAATACTGTTTAAAAACAAAAAAGAAAAACAAGTGTTGATTTTTCAACATAAACACCAGCTTGAAAAACAAGCCCATATGGGCCTCCTGGTCCTCCAAACTGTCGTGTTTATATAAATGTTGTTTTTGTGGTTGGGGGAGGTGTAGTTTGGGGGGGGGGCGCTAATTGCTGTTCCAGGCAGCTTTAAATTAAACCACGTATCAGACCAAAGCTTGTGGCTCTGTAAGTCATCCCTGGAATCTGAAGCCTGGGTTTGCACTGTGGGCCTGATTGGTTTATATGAATCCCCGACACGTTAAAGGGACAGTCATACCTTTGCATTCTGTTCCTTGGACTCATGATTTATTTTTCACGCCTGATTTTATTTGTTATTTTCAGACGCACATTATGAATAGGCAGCTTCATGAATTTTTGGGGTTTTCCGGTGTGAAATGTGCCCTAGGCTTCCAACTGTGGCTGTCCAATAGTTTCTGGATGACGACTACCATAATCCTTTACCATTCTAAAAAGACTTGTGGGGATTCTGGGATTTGTAGTCTGACATCTTGGCCAAAGATGGAAAGCACAGTGACTACTATATGCTTTAACTGGGACAACGGTCAGCAAAATATATGTAATGTCTAATGGAAAGATTGTGTAGACATTTTAAATAGAAATGCTTTAATGAAAGAATACAAATAAACTACCGTACTGAGACATCTTTGCTCTGTATAGCTCTATCAGGGCGCTGACATGTTGTTTAGAATCTTGGCTCTGTATAGCTCTATCAGGGGGCGGACATGTTTTTTTAGAATCTTTGCTCTGTATAGCTCTATCAGGGGCGGACATTTTGTTTAGAATCTTTGCTCTGTATAGCTCTATCAGGGGCGGACATGTTGTTTAGAACCATTCTCTGTATAGCTCTATTTGGGGGCGGACATGTTGTTTAGAATCTTTGCTCTGTATAGCTCTATCAGTGGGCTGACATGTTATTTAGAATCTGCTCTGTATAGCTCTATCAGGGGGCGGACATGTTGTTTAGAATATTTGCTCTGTATAGCTCTGTCAGGGGGGCAGACATGTTGTTTAGAATCTTTGCTCTGTATTGCTCTATCAGAGGGAAGACATGTTGTTTCGAATCTTTGCTCTGTATAGCTCTGTCAGGGGCAGGACATGTTTCGAATCTTTGCTCTGTATAGCTCTATCAGGGGCGGACATGTTGTTTAGAACCATTCTCTGTATAGCTCTATTTGGGGGCGGACATGTTGTTTAGAATCTTTGCTCTGTATAGCTCTATCAGTGGGCTGACATGTTATTTAGAATCTTTGCTCTGTATAGCTCTATCAGGGGGTGGTCATGTTGTTTAGAATCTTTCCTCTATAGCTCTATCAGAGGGCAGACATGTTGTTTGGAATCTTTGCTCTGTATAGCTCTATCAGGGGGCAGACATGTTGTTAGAATCTTTGCTCTGTATAGCTCTATCAGGGAATGGACACGTTGTTTAGAATCTTTGCTCTGTATAGCTCTATCAGGGGGAGGACATGTTGTTTAGAATCTTTGCTCTGTATAGCTCTATCAGGGGGAGGACATTTTGTTAGAATCTTTGCTCTGTATAGCTCTATCAGGGGGAGGACATGTTGTTAGAATCTTTGCTCTGTATAGCTCTATCAGGGGTGGACATGTTGTTTAGAATCTTTGCTCTGTACAGCTCTATCAGGGGGTGGACATGTTGCTTAGAATCTTTTCTCTGTACAGCTCTATCAGGGGGTGGACATGTTGTTTAGAATCTTTGCTCTGTATAGCTCTATCAGGGGCCAGATATGTTGTTAGAATCTTTGCTCTGTATAGCTCTATCAGGGGGCTGACATGTTGTTTAGAATCTTTGCTCTGTATATCTCTATCAGGGGTGGACATGTTAGAATCTTTGCTTTGTATAGCTCTATCAGGGGGAGGACATGTTGTTAGAATATTTGCTCTGTATAGCTCTATCAGGGGGCAGACATGTTTAGAATCTTTGCTCTGTATAGTTCATCGGATGAAGGAAGATCTGACCCAACATGGCAGCCCCCTGATAGAGCTTTTTGGTGCATAGAGGGCTCAATAAGGCACTTGATTTCTTTAATTCTATATAAAATACCTACTCCTGATGCACATGTTCAGTTTATAATAAGATTCTTTTTTTCATGGTGGGTGACCGTGGGTCTGCTGTCCGTACTCTCAGCTCTGCCTCTTGTTTTGTAGGGATTCATTAACAAATGTGACACTGGACACTAAACGTGAGATGGTGAAACCTCATTCCCACGCCTTTATTGATCTGAACGGAGATTTCACAGCGGGTAAGAGGAAGTTCATCCTTTCATGTATTGCTTTCTATTTCGCTCATTCTGCTGAGATCTTTATATAAATAATCCTCCAATCCTCCAATCCTATTTCATGGAGTACAGCCGCCCATTACACTAACTGGACTTTATGTAAATCTGTGGAACTAAAAAGGTCAATGGCAGGAACTATTTGTATAGAATCATGCTAACCCGAAAGCTGTATAGAACAGGGCCAGTGACAAACCAAGGAGGGGGGGTGGGGGGGGGGGGGTGGGGATGTTTCATTGAAAGATTGCTCCAAATGTCAGTATTTTTATATAGAAATGCTTTAATGCAAGACCACAAATAAATGACCTCCATACAGCTCTATCAGGGGGCGGACATATTGCTCAGATTCTTGGATTGAGATGATGGAAGTTATGACCCAACATGTCCGCCCCCTGATGGAGCTACATGAGCAAAGAGCACTTTGTAAGGTAATCTCTTTGTATTATTTCCTTGTAGCATTGTTCTTTAAAATTCCTACACTAAATGTGATCTTTCATGTAAATATAACTTGATGTTTTGCACACTGCTGTCCCTAAAGGAATGTACATTGAGGAGGTGATAATCCTGAGTAACATTAGTTTTATGATATTGAATGCTTTGTATGCTTTTTAGATCTTGCATTGAATCTTTCGTCTTGGTGAGCTAGCCCATCTTTCACAGTAATGACCTTTCTCGTTTACCTCTGCTTCTCACTGAACTCCTATAACCGTGCGTAAAACTCCAACAAGTCCAACTAGTCCCCTTATAACCAAACATGAACACTGCTTCCGCACGTCAGGCATGTTTGGATTGTGTTAGGGCGCTGACCGTTTCTGCGTTCGCTGAAAGGCTAATACCAGGTGTCCTATTCCTCTTCCACCGTTACGTTTAACCTCTGTCCCTTGTTCTTGTCCCATCGTTATCTTTCAGCAAGCAGTGCATTATCAGACCCAGCGACCTCGAGGAGTTAAATCAATACTCCCAGGCTCCTATCCCCTCCGATGTAAACACATAAACCGGGCCTGTTTAATTATAGCACAGCGTGTTTTTATAATTTAAAAAGCCGGCTCCTTTCGCGCTCTGCTTGGCAGTTTTATTACAAACACAGGATTTTACAGCTCTAATCGGTGTTCTGCCTCTAGATGTGCTGAAGCGAATCAGCTGCTTTATCCGGCGCGGTGCAGAGTGAGCGCGCCGCCAGGTAGCTTAGACAGAGCTTCGTAAATCATCACTCATTTCCCAGGGATGGAACTGCTGGCATGCACCGGTCCCCTGCACCAGTCACTTGTCTCTGCTACCCTGTATCATTGAGGCTGCACTGCTGGCATGCACCGGTCCCCTGCACTAGTCCCTTGTCTCTGCTACCCTGTATCATTGAGGCAGCACTGCTGGCATGCACCGGTCCCCTGCACTAGTCACTTGTCTCTGCTACCCTGTATCATTGAGGCTGCACTGCTGGCATGCACCGGTCCCCTGCACTAGTCCCTTGTCTCTGCTACCCTGTATCATTGAGGCTGCACTGCTGGCATGCACCGGTCCCCTGCACCAGTCACTTGTCTCTGCTACCCTGTATCATTGAGGCTGCACTGCTGGCATGCACCGGTCCCCTGCATGCGTCACTTGTCTCTGCTACCCTGTATCAGTGAGGCTGCACTGCTGGCATGCACCGGTCCCCTGCACCAGTCACTTGTCTCTGCTACCCTGTATCATTGAGGCTGCACTGCTGGCATGCACCGGTCCCCTGCACCAGTCACTTGTCTCTGCTACCCTGTATCATTGAGGCTGCACTGCTGGCATGCACCGGTCCCCTGCACGAGTCACTTATCTCTTCTACCCTGTATCATTGAGGCTGCACTGCTGGCATGCACCGGTCCCCTGCACGAGTCACTTGTCTCTGCTACCCTGTATCATTGAGGCTGCACTGCTGGCATGCACCGGTCCCCTGCATTAGTCCCTTGTCTCTGCTACCCTGTATCATTGAGGCAGCACTACTGGCATGCACCGGTCCCCTGCACGAGTCACTTATCTCTTCTACCCTGTATCATTGAGGCAGCACTGCTGGCATGCACCGGTCCCCTGCACCAGTCACTTGTCTCTGCTACCCTGTATCATTGAGGCTGCACTGCTGGCATGCACCGGTCCCCTGCACTAGTCACTTGTCTCTGCTACCCTGTATCATTGAGGCTGCACTGCTGGCATGCACCGGTCCCCTGCACGAGTCACTTGTCTCTGCTACCCTGTATCATTGAGGCAGCACTGCTGGCATGCACCGGTCCCCTGCACGAGTCACTTATCTCTTCTACCCTGGATCATTGAGGCTGCACTGCTGGCATGCACCGGTCACTTGTCTCTGCTACCCTGTATCATTGAGGCTGCACTGCTGGCATGCACCGGTCCCCTGCACCAGTCACTTGTCTCTGCTACCCTGTATCATTGAGGCTGCACTGCTGGCATGCACCGGTCCCCTGCACTAGTCACTTGTCTCTGCTACCCTGTATCATTGAGGCTGCACTGCTGGCATGCACCGGTCCCCTGCACGAGTCACTTGTCTCTGCTACCCTGTATCATTGAGGCTGCACTGCTGGCATGCACCGGTCCCCTGCACGAGTCACTTGTCTCTGCTACCCTGTATCATTGAGGCTGCACTGCTGGCATGCACCTGTCCCCTGCACTAGTCACTTGTCTCTGCTACCCTGTATCATTGAGGCTGCACTGCTGGCATGCACCGGTCCCCTGCACTAGTCACTTGTCTCTTCTACCCTGTATCAGTGAGGCTGCACTGCTGGCATGCACCGGTCCCCTGCATTAGTCACTTGTCTCTGCTACCCTGTATCATTGAGGCTGCACTGCTGGCATGCACCGGTCCCCTGCATGCGTCACTTGTCTCTGCTACCCTGTATCATTGAGGCTGCACTGCTGGCATGCACCGGTCACTTGTCTCTGCTACCCTGTATCATTGAGGCTGCACTGCTGGCATGCACCTGTCCCCTGCACGAGTCACTTGTCTCTGCTACCCTGTATCAGTGAGGCTGCACTGCTGGCATGCACCTGTCCCCTGCACTAGTCACTTGTCTCTGCTACCCTGTATCATTGAGGCTGCACTGCTGGCATGCACCGGTCACTTGTCTCTGCTACCCTGTATCATTGAGGCAGCACTGCTGGCATGCACCGGTCCCCTGCATGCGTCACTTGTCTCTGCTACCCTGTATCATTGAGGCAGCACTGCTGGCATGCACCGGTCCCCTGCATGCGTCACTTGTCTCTGCTACCCTGTATCATTGAGGCAGCACTGCTGGCATGCACCGGTCCCCTGCATGCGTCACTTGTCTCTGCTACCCTGTATCGTTGAGGCTGCACTGCTGGCATGCACCGGTCCCCTGCACTAGTCCCTTGTCTCTGCTACCCTGTATCAGTGAGGCTGCACTGCTGGCATGCACCGGTCACTTGTCTCTGCTACCCTGTATCATTGAGGCTGCACTGCTGGCATGCACCGGTCACTTGTCTCTGCTACCCTGTATCATTGAGGCTGCACTGCTGGCATGCACCGGTCACTTGTCTCTGCTACCCTGTATCAGTGAGGCTGCACTGCTGGCATGCACCTGTCCCCTGCATGCGTCACTTGTCTCTGCTACCCTGTATCATTGAGGCAGCACTGCTGGCATGCACCGGTCCCCTGCATGCGTCACTTGTCTCTGCTACCCTGTATCATTGAGGCAGCACTGCTGGCATGCACCGGTCCCCTGCATGCGTCACTTGTCTCTGCTACCCTGTATCGTTGAGGCTGCACTGCTGGCATGCACCGGTCCCCTGCACTAGTCACTTGTCTCTGCTACCCTGTATCAGTGAGGCTGCACTGCTGGCATGCACCTGTCCCCTGCACTAGTCACTTGTCTCTTCTACCCTGTATCAGTGAGGCTGCACTGCTGGCATGCACCGGTCACTTGTCTCTGCTACCCTGTATCATTGAGGCTGCACTGCTGGCATGCACCGGTCACTTGTCTCTGCTACCCTGTATCATTGAGGCTGCACTGCTGGCATGCACCGGTCACTTGTCTCTGCTACCCTGTATCATTGAGGCTGCACTGCTGGCATGCACCGGTCACTTGTCTCTGCTACCCTGTATCAGTGAGGCTGCACTGCTGGCATGCACCGGTCACTTGTCTCTGCTACCCTGTATCATTGAGGCTGCACTGCTGGCATGCACCGGTCACTTGTCTCTGCTACCCTGTATCATTGAGGCTGCACTGCTGGCATGCACCGGTCACTTGTCTCTGCTACCCTGTATCAGTGAGGCAGCACTGCTGGCATGCACCTGTCCCCTGCACTGCTTTCTGTTTGTACTTTATTTCACCCCAGCTTTCTCAGTGAACGTATCAATCTCTGCAGTGAGTTTTCGGTAGTGACGGGAAATACTTGTAACTTTTCTTTTCTGTTTCACGGGGCGTGAAGAGGGCGGAGTTATGCTAAATGTGTGACCTCGCACATCGTCACATGACCCAACAGCATTGAGACTAATCAGTACAATTATCGGGAGCTCAATTCTTCTCTTTTGGACTGTGGATGTCTCTAAGAGGTGCATGGGATAAACACTGTGCACAATGGGCACTGTGCATTCGCAGCAGTAATGCTGGGACAAACCAGACTTTGCCGGGACAGGACCCAAAAACCCCCAAAAAGGTCTATCCCACCAAATGATGGGGGCTTCTGCTGTTCAGTGGACACAGGGAATATTGCTGGTACATGCTGGTGATACAGCTGAGTTGGTAAATGCTTTGAATACAGTACTTGTTCAAATCCCAGGAGGGCCAAAGCAGGCCCCCTCTGTCCCCAGGTCAATGAATTAGTAGATTTTATTTTTATTTAATGGTTACATCTATGATTCAACTGCCGATTTGATTTATTCTGACAGCGTGCGCTAGATACTCTTTAAAAAAAGCTTCATAAAAACCTTATTATTATTATTCTTTAATTCGTTCCTGCGTGCTTTCTTGAAATCCCTGTGTATTATATTATTAGAATCTGACTCACCCCTTTTCAGTGCTGGCCTTCAAACCTGCGCATTGGGTCAATGTTATTTATTTAGATACACTCCAGGTGTAAACTAAGTTTGATGCATCTAGTAGTGGTTTAACCTGTAGACCATACAGGAGGGGCTGCATATTTACATCCATGTAGGAATCACAGCTTCTGCCCTTTCCTCCGCTGCTTACATTAAAGAGGACAGTTTGTCTGAACTGGCAGGACTAGAGCAGAAAACCTGCAAGCATGTGCCGTGCTGAGCTCATTGACACTGGTAACTGTTTTGTTTTTGGCAGCAGAGATTACGGTGTAGCACTGTTGTGTGATGTCATTGAGGTGTGCCGTGTGCTTCTCCATGCGTCTGTACTACAGACCTCTGATTGTCTCTTAGGAAATTCTGGAAAAAAACCCTTTTGTGGACAGCTCGAGAGATATTTGCAAACCCAAGTAAAAAGCCTGCAAGGGTTCGTTTGCAAGTATAGTATTACATAAACTGAATGCAAAACTGTGAAATGTCTTTTTAAAGTGTCAGCATTAATATGCATTTACTGACTGGAATAAACCTTTAGTGGGCAATAGCAGTAGAATAATTATTACAGGGGAAATAGAATGTGCTGGAGATTGAAAAACGCGACCTTGCGGGTCACTGCGGCCTTCACTAGAGCTGATTATCGCTGGAGAAACGATGATAGATGTATTTCCCAGAATCCCCGGGGACTGGCTGTCCTGCTCTGTCAGACTGCTCCTTTAATAGAGCCCAGTTACAAACACTTTCCTATTTATTCTCTTCAGACACCAGCGAGCCTGCCTAGTACCAAACATAAAAAATAATGAGTTTCAAGTACCCGCTGCTAGAAAATAGGAGCATTGCTGGCGCACCATGGTGACAGAACCCCAAGAATCTCCATAATAAATGGGATTTCCCAACTGGGCATTGACAGGCGTTTAGTCAGACTTCAGACTCATTTACATAAACACAAACTTCATTTGCATTTTAAAGTAAACTAATTGAATTGAAATGGGAATGATGCCCGCGGCTGGTTTGGGTTTATATGAAGTCCATCTAAGGGCGAGGTGCTGCCATCTTTATACATAACCCCCTATGTCCCCATGTTATGGTAGTTTTTCTTCTGTTAAATCTACTCTCTTCCTTTACTGTGTTGACTTCCTTTGTGTACATGCTTTGATCGTATCCCCTGTATGTGATCATAGCAGTATGGTAACTCGATTCACTAACTGATAGGGATCAGGAAATGGCACATCCTCCCTGGAATTACTTTTTCGGTTAGCACAGTACAGGATATTTTTTCTTGCTGTGCAGAGTGGGTTCAGTTTGCTATCAATATGTTCAAAAAACAGTTTTTACTACAAGCTCTCCAGTTCTCTGTTAGTGACTCGAGTACTGCTCCACCGAATGGATTATTATGTCCGGTTAATCCATTACACTAGCATTATCAGAGACTTAACAAGCATGGTCTCAACTGCAACCTGGAGTGCCATGCGACCCATGTGATGGGGATGATCTCTAACACTCTCTCTCCCTGCATGCTGTCAGATCCACTTCCTGCGTGCTTTATCTGTCTGCACGGAGGGAGAGAGACACACCACTCCTGCACTTCCGCAGTAGTGTGATCAGGGGCCACAAAAATGCTGTTTGGAGGCACATAGAAGGCACATAGAAGCTGTTAGGGGGCACATATGGCACATTGAAGCTTTTAGGGGGCACATATGGCACATAGATGCTGTTAGGGGGCAAAGAGGGCACATAGAAGCTGTTAGGGGGCACAGGTGGCACATAGAAGCTGTTAGGGGGCACAGGTGGCACATAGAAGCTGTTAGGGGGCACAGGTGGCACATAGAAGCTGTTAGGGGGCACAGGTGGCACATAGAAGCTGTTAGGGGGCACAGATGCCACATTGAAGCTGTTAGGGGGAACAGATGCCACATAGAAGCTGTTAGGGGGCTTATATGGCTCATAGAAGCTGTTAGGGGGGCACATGGCACATAGAATCTGTTAGGGGGCACAGATGGCACATAGAAGCTGTTAGGGGGCGCAGATGGCACATAGAAGCTGTTAGGGGGCGCAGATGGCACATAGAAGCTGTTAGGGGGCGCAGATGGCACATAGAATCTGTTAGGGGGCACAGGTGGCACATAGAAGCTGTTAGGGGGCACAGGTGGCACATAGAAGCTGTTTGGGGGCACAGGTGGCACATAGAAGCTGTTAGGGGGCACAGGTGGCACATAGAAGCTGTTAGGGGGCACAGGTGGCACATAGAAGCTGTTAGGGGGCACAGGTGGCACATAGAAGCTGTTAGGGGGCACAGGTGGCACATAGAAGCTGTTAGGGGGCACAGGTGGCACATAGAAGCTGTTAGGGGGCACAGGTGGCACATAGAAGCTGTTAGCGGGCACAGGTGGCACATAGAAGCTGTTAGGGGGCACAGGTGGCACATAGAAGCTGTTAGGGGGCACAGGTGGCACATAGAAGCTGTTAGGGGGAGCAGATGGCACAAAGAATCTATTTTGGGGGAGAAGATGGCACATAGATGTTTGAGGGGCGCAGGTGGCAGAGACGGGCTGTTTGGGGGGTGCAGATGGCAGAGACGGGCTGTTTGGGGGGCGCAGATGGCAGAGACGGGCTGTTTGGGGGGGCGCAGATGGCAGAGACGGGTCAGTTTGGGGGGCGCAGATGGCAGAGACGGGCAGGGTTTTGGGGGCGCAGATGGCAGAGACGGGCTGTTTGGGGGGGCGCAGATGGCAGAGACGGGTCAGTTTGGGGGGCGCAGATGGCAGAGACGGGCAGGGTTTTGGGGGCGCAGATGGCAGAGACGGGCTGTTTGGGGGGCGCACATGGCAGAGACTGGCAGTTTGGGGGGCGCAGATGGCAGAGACTGGCAGGGTTTTGGGGGCGCAGATGGCAGAGACGGGTCAGTTTGGGGGGCGCAGATGGCAGAGACGGGCTGTTTGGGGGGCGCAGATGGCAGAGACGGGCTGTTTGGGGGGTGCAGATGGCAGAGACTGGCAGGGTTTTGGGGGCGCAGATGAACTCTGGGGGTGGGGGCCCTTTGGTTCTAGTTACTCCTCCTGTGCATTTTGCATGACTCATCCTGCATCATGATTGTCCACTCAAAGGTGAACTGAGGCGCGATTCCCATTCAGCTACAGATTGTGCAGGGAGGAACCTGTTAGAGTTTGATTAGAAGGAGAATTGTCCCTGCACAATGTATAGTGAATTTGGTGAGATGAAATGTTACCCCACTGCTGGGTATAGGCAGGCCACCGTTAAACCATGCCTGTTTTTATTTATATATTTTTAAACTTCCTTAACATGTGAGGGATGGCGCTACTGCATCACTGCCTTAACATGTGAGGGATCGCGCTACTGCATCACTGCCTTAACATGTGAGGGATCGCGCTACTGCATCACTGCCTTAACATGTGAGGGATGGCGCTACTGCATCACTGCCTTAACATGTGAGGGATGGCGCTACTGCATCACTGTCTTAACATGTGAGGGATGGCGCTACTGCATCACTGCCTTAACATGTGAGGGATGGCGCTACTGCATCACTGCCTTAACATGTGAGGGATCGCGCTACTGCATCACTGCCTTAACATGTGAGGGATCGCGCTACTGCATCACTGCCTTAACATGTGAGGGATCGCGCTACTGCATCACTGCCTTAACATGTGAGGGATCGCGCTACTGCATCACTGCCTTAACATGTGAGGGATGGCGCTACTGCATCACTGCCTTAACATGTGAGGGATCGCGCTACTGCATCACTGCCTTAACATGTGAGGGATCGCGCTACTGCATCACTGCCTTAACATGTGAGGGATGGCGCTACTGCATCACTGCCTTAACATGTGAGGGATGGTGCTACTGCATCACTGCCTTAACATGTGAGGGATCGCGCTACTGCATCACTGCCTTAACATGTGAGGGACCGCGCTACTGCATCACTGTCTTAACATGTGAGGGATCGCGCTACTGCATCACTGCCTTAACATGTGAGGGATGGCGCTACTGCATCACTGCCTTAACATGTGAGGGATGGCGCTACTGCATCACTGCCTTAACATGTGAGGGATCGCGCTACTGCATCACTGCCTTAACATGTGAGGGATCGCGCTACTGCATCACTGCCTTAACATGTGAGGGATCGGGCTACTGCATCACTGCCTTAACATGTGAGGGATCACGTTACTGCATCACTGCCTTAACATGTGAGGGATGGCGCTACTGCATCACTGCCTTAACATGTGAGGGATCGCGCTACTGCATCACTGCCTTAACATGTGAGGGATGGCGCTACTGCATCACTGCCTTAACATGTGAGGGATGGCGCTACTGCATCACTGCCTTAACATGTGAGGGATGGCGCTACTGCATCACTGCCTTAACATGTGAGGGATGGCGCTACTGCATCACTGCCTTAACATGTGAGGGATCGCGCTACTGCATCACTGCCTTAACATGTGAGGGACCGCGCTACTGCATCACTGCCTTAACATGTGAGGGATCACGCTACTGCATCACTGCCTTAACATGTGAGGGATGGCGCTACTGCATCACTGCCTTAACATGTGAGGGATCGCGCTACTGCATCACTGCCTTAACATGTGAGGGATGGCGCTACTGCATCACTGCCTTAACATGTGAGGGATGGCGCTACTGCATCACTGCCTTAACATGTGAGGGATGGCGCTACTGCATCACTGCCTTAACATGTGAGGGATCGCGCTACTGCATCACTGCCTTAACATGTGAGGGACCGCGCTACTGCATCACTGCCTTAACATGTGAGGGATCGAGCTACTGCATCACTGCCTTAACATGTGAGGGATCGCGCTACTGCATCACTGCCTTAACATGTGAGGGATGGCGCTACTGCATCACTGCCTTAACATGTGAGGGATCGCGCTACTGCATCACTGCCTTAACATGTGAGGGATCGCGCTACTGCATCACTGCCTTAACATGTGAGGGATCGCGCTACTGCATCACTGCCTTAACATGTGAGGGATCGCGCTACTGCATCACTGCCTTAACATGTGAGGGATCGCGCTACTGCATCACTGCCTTAACATGTGAGGGATGGCGCTACTGCATCACTGCCTTAACATGTGAGGGATGGCGCTACTGCATCACTGCCTTAACATGTGAGGGATGGCGCTACTGCATCACTGTCTTAACATGTGAGGGATCACGCTACTGCATCACTGCCTTAACATGTGAGGGATGGCGCTACTGCATCACTGCCTTAACATGTGAGGGATCGCGCTACTGCATCACTGCCTTAACATGTGAGGGATCGCGCTACTGCATCACTGCCTTAACATGTGAGGGATCGCGCTACTGCATCACTGCCTTAACATGTGAGGGATGGCGCTACTGCATCACTGCCTTAACATGTGAGGGATGGCGCTACTGCATCACTGTCTTAACATGTGAGGGATCCCGCTACTGCATCACTGCCTTAACATGTGAGGGATGGCGCTACTGCATCACTGCCTTAACATGTGAGGGATCGCGCTACTGCATCACTGCCTTAACATGTGAGGGATCGCGCTACTGCATCACTGTCTTAACATGTGAGGGATGGCGCTACTGCATCACTGCCTTAACATGTGAGGGATCGCGCTACTGCATCACTGCCTTAACATGTGAGGGATCGCGCTACTGCATCACTGCCTTAACATGTGAGGGATCGCGCTACTGCATCACTGCCTTAACATGTGAGGGATCGCGCTACTGCATCACTGCCTTAACATGTGAGGGATCGCGCTACTGCATCACTGCCTTAACATGTGAGGGATCGCGCTACTGCATCACTGCCTTAACATGTGAGGGATCGCGCTACTGCATCACTGCCTTAACATGTGAGGGATCGCGCTACTGCATCACTGCCTTAACATGTGAGGGATCGCGCTACTGCATCACTGCCTTAACATGTGAGGGATGGCGCTACTGCATCACTGCCTTAACATGTGAGGGATCACGCTACTGCATCACTGCCTTAACATGTGAGGGATGGCGCTACTGCATCACTGCCTTAACGTGTGAGCGATCGCGCTACTGCATCACTGCCTTAACGTGTGAGGGATCACGCTACTGCATCACTGCCTTAACGTGTGCGGGATCGCGCTACTGCATCACTGCCTTAACATGTGAGGGATCACGCTACTGCATCACTGCCTTAACATGTGCGGGATTGCGCTACTGCATCACTGTCTTAACATGTGAGGGATGGCGCTACTGCATCACTGCCTTAACATGTGAGGGATCACGCTACTGCATCACTGCCTTAACATGTGAGGGATGGCGCTACTGCATCACTGCCTTAACATGTGAGGGATGGCGCTACTGCATCACTGCCTTAACATGTGAGGGATCGCTCTACTGCATCACTGCCTTAACATGTGCGGGATTGCGCTACTGCATCACTGCCTTAACATGTGAGGGATGGCGCTACTGCATCACTGCCTTAACATGTGAGCGATCGCGCTACTGCATCACTGCCTTAACGTGTGAGGGATCACGCTACTGCATCACTGCCTTAACATGTGCGGGATTGCGCTACTGCATCACTGCCTTAACATGTGAGGGATCACGCTACTGCATCACTGCCTTAACATGTGCGGGATTGCGCTACTGCATCACTGTCTTAACATGTGAGGGATGGCGCTACTGCATCACTGCCTTAACATGTGAGGGATCACGCTACTGCATCACTGCCTTAACATGTGAGGGATGGCGCTACTGCATCACTGCCTTAACATGTGAGGGATGGCGCTACTGCATCACTGCCTTAACATGTGCGGGATTGCGCTACTGCATCACTGCCTTAACATGTGAGGGATGGCGCTACTGCATCACTGTCTTAACATGTGAGGGATCGCGCTACTGCATCACTGCCTTAACATGTGCGGGATTGCGCTACTGCATCACTGCCTTAACATGTGCGGGATTGCGCTACTGCATCACTGCCTTAACATGTGAGGGATGGCGCTACTGCATCACTGCCTTAACATGTGAGGGATCGCGCTACTGCATCACTGTCTTAACATGTGAGGGATCGCGCTACTGCATCACTGCCTTAACGTGTGAGGGATCGCGCTACTGCATCACTGCCTTAACGTGTGAGGGATCCCGCTACTGCATCACTGCCTTAACGTGTGAGGGATCGCGCTACTGCATCACTGCCTTAACGTGTGAGGGATCCCGCTACTGCATCACTGCCTTAACATGTGAGGGATGGCGCTACTGCATCACTGCCTTAACGTGTGAGGGATCCCGCTACTGCATCACTGCCTTAACATGTGAGGGATCACGCTACTGCATCACTGCCTTAACATGTGAGGGATCCCACTACTGCATCACTGCCTTAACATGTGAGGGATGGCGCTACTGCATCACTGCCTTAACGTGTGAGGGATCGCGCTACTGCATCACTGCCTTAACATGTGCGGGATTGCGCTACTGCATCACTGCCTTAACGTGTGAAGGATCGCGCTACTGCATCACTGCCTTAACATGTGAGGGATCACGCTACTGCATCACTGCCTTAACATGTGAGGGATCCCACTACTGCATCACTGCCTTAACATGTGAGGGATGGCGCTACTGCATTACTGCCTTAACATGTGAGGGACCGCGCTACTGCATCACTGCCTTAACATGTGAGGGATCGCGCTACTGCATCACTGCCTTAACAATTGAGGGGTCACGCTACTGCATCACTGCCTTAACATGTGAGGGATCGTGCTACTGCATCACTGCCTTAACATGTAAGGGATGGCGCTACTGCATCACTGCCTTAACATGTGAGGGATCCCACTACTGCATCACTGCCTTAACATGTGAGGGATCGTGCTACTGCATCACTGCCTTAACATGTAAGGGATGGCGCTACTGCATCACTGCCTTAACATGTGAGGGATCGCGCTACTGCATCACTGCCTTAACTTGTGAGGGATGGCGCTACTGCATCACTGTCTTAACATGTGAGGGATCGCACTACTGCATCACTGCCTTAACATGTGAGGGATCCCGCTACTGCATCACTGCCTTAACATGTGCGGGATCGATCGCGCTACTGCATCACTCCACCCCGAGTGTGAGCCAAGCCAGGAAGGCTAGGTTCGTTCCTAGCTTGGCCTTCATGCCGCGTTGGCCAAATCCCGTGAAGAGCTTCCTGCGACGATTCACTGACTGCAGCATGTTCCCGGTTATCAGCGAGTCTTCCATTGTGTACACATTGATAATAGCATGTGATGGGTTAAACAATAGAGCGGAAGATGCTACACTTCCTCCTAGTCTTAGCACCCCCACATATCAAGAAATGTGTATATCAAATATAACCCACCTGCAGCGAGCAGGCTCTCCGGAGATGGTGTACTTACAGCAGGGAGATATAGGGAGATATAGGGAGATATAGGGAGATATAGGGAGATATAGGCCGCTTTCAGAGGAAATTAACTTTCTGATGATGTATCCTCACGTTTGGAAACGCGGCAGTGATTTAATGGTAGACTGTAACGCGTCATCAGAGAATGGCGCTATGTACTATACATACGGCACTGACAACAGGAAGGGAGAGGTAATTACACCAACAAGGACGCTATGAGATCCTGAGGCAGTGATATACCTCCCCAAGTGAATGGGAAGATCTCTCCCAGCACATCCCCTTCTTGGTGTTTTCATTATGCCGTAAAAGAAATACCTTAACCCTGTATCTGTCCAGTTTTGGGCCCATTACACAACCAGTCTGGGGGTTACTGTCTGCAAATCTATCAAGCCCAACTGACACAAAACGCGTTGGGGTTTCCACTGTTTATTACTATTCACAGGACGTTCCACTGATTACTTAAAAAATTGGCAGAAAAAAAAAAACTGTTGGAAAAATCTGTACATTACAAAACCTGCCTGACACACAGTGCACCGCCTGAAAACACTGAATAGTCACATGTAATCAATCGTCACCCCAACAGGACAAGAAGAACCAAAATATCAACAGTATTTTAATACGGAGGGAGCTGGTGTAGTGTAAGCCCATCCTACAAACATAGATGAACACGCTGAGTTTGTGTAGTCTACAGCTCCCAACATGCGCTAGATCCTGCTTGAAAAGAAATATGGAAAAATAGTGTAATGCTTAACAGTAATGTACATCTACCTAGAAAACGAACACACACTGGAAGAAAAGCTCGTTTATATATTATATGGTGGTGATCAATATTGGAGCGGGGAGTTTTATACCTTCTATTGTACGCAGATACAATATACAGTACACACTACGGTTCTTTTATCTTCTATCTACCGAGGTTAGATACTATGAAGTCCCCTGCCACAAAGACTGTATTTCTATGGACCACTCCATGCCGATTTACACATATACCCTTAATGGACAATACCCACTTATCATTGTCGCTCCACTACATGAAGTAGCGATGAGTGACACTGTGTTATGTGTAAGTGCTAAAGTGGTTATTTAGCATTGCTGACGCTGCTTGTCTGCCCATCTCTTGCTGTTTACCAGGGGTCTGTGGTGTTTTCATGCAACCTTCACACTGTTATAGTCTATACTATCACGGCAGTAATAGTGATTACCATTCCTATACAAGGATACAGTTTAGTGGCTCTTTAAGCATGCATGGGATAAAACTACCCTAGATATAAGGTAAGGCTTGTTTTAGGCAGAAATTGGTCATACTAGATGGGCCGAATGGTTCTTATCTGCCGGTGACACATTGTATGAATTCAGCTGCCATTCCAACCATGGTCAGTGACCATTAAAGGCACAGAGGACCACACTATAATGGCCGCTGCCTGCTATTAGATGCAGACTTTGCCAAGCAGTGGCTCCCCGTCAGACGGACTCTTTGTGTGCTTTCTCCTGAGCAGGGGCACTCGGAGGGTTCCATCTCGGCGTTACTAGCCGTGCACAGTAGCAGAGCGTTACTTAGTCTGTGGGTAACTGAAGATGATAAACCAGGGTCTTCGCCCAAATCCTCTTTTTCTTCCTGAGCTTTTACCTCAGCCCCCGTGCATGTAACGAGAGCAGGGGGCCGTGGGTTCGCACAGGGTGGGGGGGGGTTGGGGCTGCGGAGGTTGGCGCAGCTCTTTGACATTAACCAGGAAAGGTCAGATCCATCATCACAGAGTCTGCAGTGAGCGCGCTATAAATAGTCATTATTATTACTACACCGGGTGCCACAGACTAAACATGATACAGAGTAAAGATTAATTAACCTCCACACCAGGAAAAGGCCACCGATTGGCTCTGCATGTGACGCCGGGGGGGGGTTAAACTCTTATTAGGAGGGTCTGTCCTGATTCTCTAACAGTGGATAGAATTACCATAAAACACTGTGTGTCTCTCCCTGTTTGATTGGCTGCAGACATGGGTCGTACAAGCTGCTTTGTTATAGAAGTTGGCTTGGGCCGTCCAGTGTGGCCAGAAGGGGGGGGATCTTGGGATCTGCCTAACTGATGGAGAGAGCACACTTCCCTGTCATTAGATTGCTCATGCCTTATTCAAGAAAGAGGGAACTGCAGAGAATGGAGAAGGGAATATAGAAAATGTAAGGCCAAATTAGCCGAGTTATAAAGCATGCACTTAACGCCATACAACTACTAGGGTCAGTACCTTCATGCACACAGGTGTGTTTGTTGGACACATGGCTCCTAAATCCCAATGGTTGGCTAATGTATTTGAAGGTACCTTACTGAGCCCTCTTCACTTCTTCTCCAGCTCTATCAGGGGGCGGACATGTTGGCTCAGCTCTTTCCTTATTTGACCCCTGATAGAGCAAAGAGTGTTCAATAAGGTATGTTATTTGTATTCCTTCAGTAAAGCATTTCTATGTAAAATACCTGCACTTGATGCAATCTTTCCATTAAGCATATCTTCATTTTTTGCTGACATTCGTCCTTTAATGTAGACGCGTTGCGCTTCCCAGCACACAGGAGCCTGGCATTTTTATATACGGGAGGAGAGATACATTTTTTTCTTTTTAAACAAGTGCTGTTTTTTGTGCCTTTTTTTCTGATCAAGAAGAATTAATGAAGCAGAGATGTATTTTGATGCAGCATATCAATAGGCGTGCGCTGTCATACCGCGTCTCGGGGGGGAGCAGGGGCCATTTCTGGTGAAAGCGTCTATTTTTCTTCTTTTGTTCATATATTTTTTTTGTTTGCTGAATCTTTGGCCTCCAGTCGTACTGTAACCTGTAAACACACTGTATTTGCAATTTGTACTCGCTGCGGAAAGCTCGCCAAAAATAATAAGCTTGTGGGCAAGGTCGCGATTGTATGGGCATGGGATGAAGGTAGCCCTGAGCTCACTGCTCTTTATTGCCCTTTCATGCCCGCCTTGGGCCAGCTCGTTATTTTCCTGGCTTTTTGATGCCTGGGTGACACGATTGAAACATGTCTTGTTTTTTGCTTTTTCCCCGGTTTATCCGATGAGCACTGGATATGCTTTTTGGAATAACATTTTTGGACTTCTAATTTAAACATCCGGAGTGATTTTCTTTTCATTAGGGGAGTAATGTATGTGCCGGTATCCTTGACACAGAATGTATAGCTCTCATTCTGTTACTGAATGAATCACCAGCGGTGATTTAAATGTTAAGCCTAGTTCCCTGGCTCCTGAAAATAACCAGGCTGGCTCCTGAAAATAACCAGGCTGGCTCCTGAAAATAACCAGACTGGCTCCTGAAAATAACCAGACTGGCTCCTGAAAATAACCAGACTGGCTCCTGAAAATAACCAGACTGGCTCCTGAAAATAACCAGACTGGCTCCTGAAAATAACCAGACTGGCTCCTGAAAATAACCAGGCTGGCTCCTGAAAATAACCAGGCTGGCTCCTGAAAATAACCAGGCTGGCCCCTTAAAATAACCAGGCTGGCTCCTGACAATAACCAGGCTGGCTCCTGAAAATAACCAGGCTGGCTCCTGAAAATAACCAGGCTGGCTCCTGAAAATATCCAGGCTGGCTCCTGAAAATATCCAGGCTGGCTCCTGAAAATATCCAGGCTGGCTCCTGAAAATAACCAGGCTGGCTCCTGAAAATAACCAGGCTGGCTCCTGAAAATAACCAGGCTGGCTCCTGAAAATAACCAGGCTGGCTCCTGAAAATATCCAGGCTGGCTCCTGAAAATATCCAGGCTGGCTCCTGAAAATATCCAGGCTGGCTCCTGAAAATAACCAGGCTGGCTCCTGACAATAACAAGGCTGGCTCCTGACAATAACCAGGCTGGCTCCTGACAATAACCAGGCTGGCCCCTTAAAATAACCAGGCTGGCCCCTTAAAATAACCATGCTGGCCCCTTAAAATAACCATGCTGGCCCCTTAAAATAACCATGCTGGCTCCTGACAATAACCAGGCTGGCTCCTGAAAATAACCAGGCTGGCTCCTGAAAATAACCAGACTGGCTCCTGAAAATATCCAGGCTGGCTCCTGAAAATATCCAGGCTGGCTCCTAACTTCCATTAAAAATCATGGATTGTTTGTGTGTGTGTGTGTGTATAATATACATATATATATAATTTTTGGGGGGCAGGTGCAAGATAGCTTATCCGACAAATATTGGTCAAGGCCTGTCACATTTGGACAGTCCTAAAGGGACACTCCAGGCAACAAACTAACTTTGGTTCACCTGTACAATGCACAGGTTGTTTTGTTTCTTTGTTTTTCCATATAATTGCATAGTGACCTGACATATTCTATAGATTTTAAGAGCCAGTCTAGTTACTTTTTAATGGTAATTGGTACTTCCCTAGAGATCTGTGTAATACAATCAATAAAGTGATTTAAGAAGCCCCGGCTCAATTTGTCTCCCCCTGAGATTAACCCTATAAAGACAGACTAGGTAGAATATTTCTTGGTTTATTAAGCAGCCTGAGGCCAGATCAGGCGTATTATCCGTGGTTCAGCCACCTTTTCATGGTGCAGTTTCCTCTTGTTCCATGGAGCGGTCTTCTTGCCATTGTCTGATAATGAGCTGGATTTTTTTCAGGCTGGGATTTATTTGTCTATACGCAGGCTTTACCCATAAGCCCCAGCTCCTGTGTTCTCTGAGCAGCTTTGGGTTAAACACCAATTCTATCCCTCATTCGCAAGCTGCCTTATCCCCTTCGGCGTGGAAGGCTGTCTCGGCGCCAGAGAGCCCATTTCTGTATGAAATTGGAATGACCTGGCCACGCAGGCTCTCTAATAACTTATTGGCAAGTTACGCCTGCCCAATCTTATCGCCTGTTTCCACGGGGCCGTAAGGTTGCAGTAGATAGACGGGAGGTTAACGCACTGAATCTGTCGGAGCGCACTCCTTGCTTCATATCACCCCCTCCTCTGCTGGCTAGATGTACTGAAAGTTCGCTGCATTGGGATATATTAGCAGATTGGCTTATAGTGAAATAAACCGTCAGCATTAGTCAGTGATCCAGAGATGTGGAGGAGCAGACTGCAATGATTTGGCAGGAATACTCCCAAGAGATAGCAGTCTGTAATCCCACATTACATGCCATTTATCTAAATACCCAGTGCCATCACTCAGGACCTAAATAACTCTGCACCCCAGGCCAAGTCCCCTGCACCCCAGGCCAAGTCCCCTGCACCCCAGGCCAAGTCCCCTGCACCCCAGCCCAAGTCCCCTGCACCCCAGGCCAAGTCGCCTGCACCCCAGCCCAAGTCCCCTGCACCCCAGGCCAAGTCCCCTGCACCCCAGGCCAAGTCCCCTGCACCCCAGGCCAAGTCCCCTGCACCCCAGGCCAAGTCCCCTGCACCCCAGGCCAAGTCCCCTGCACCCCAGCCCAAGTCCCCTGCACCCCAGCCCAAGTCCCCTGCACCCCATAGTGTCCAGGTCTTTGGCAGTAGTGATATCTAGGGCTTTATTCTCCCCCAGAATTTGTTTTTGATATTCTGTCTATTTACCACTGAAGCAAACTTTAAAAACCACACAGAACATTTTTCCTTTAAAGGATTAATTATCCCAGCCAAGCAGACTGCGCTCCTCTGATTGGTCGGACGGCCTGGGAACAATGCGACCCGCTTATAATGCCGGGGGGGGAGTGGCTAAAATAATCGAGAATCCGATTCCTATCGCAAAGTCGCACTTTGTACATGAGCACAAATCCGTCTGTCTCGGCCCTGGCGCTGAGAGATTCCTCGCTGCTGAGTAGTTTTAATCCCTTTGTTTCTTCCCCCTCGTTAACATTCCAGAGGATTAGAGTGGTATTAAAATTCCAATCCAGCCAGTTATCATTTGGAAAACTTTCATTTACATTATGTACGTTAAGTAAAATTGCTATTATGCAAGCCATTATGTTAATGTGATGGTAAATGGTGCACTTGGAAATGGCTTTATTGTTCGACTGCACCTTGTTTTAATTAATTTAATTCCTGCTTTAATTAGATTTTCAATTCCACTGATGTTTCAAATAAAACCTTTTCTTTATTGGCAAGTCTTTTAAAGTGGTATAGTTTGATTTAATAACCATCATAATCTCGTTCCGCGTGACGCACTCTATCATACACCATTTTTCAAGCCCAGGTCAGTTTTCATCCTTCATCAGGGCTTGGCAAAGTCTGGGAGCCAGGGCCCCAAAAACCCCTACTGCTGGCTCCTAACGTTTTGAGTTGTTAAAAAAAAAAAAAAAAAAAAAAAATTAGTTTGTTTCTATGGAAAGAATTTTCTTGGTTCCTGAATTAGCTGGCCTGGCTCCTGAATTAGCTGCCATTTGACAAAGCACCAGTTGGTGCGAAACGCGTCAAGCGTGTGTCGTATCCGTTTTGTTCCTGTCTCCCTGCTCGATGGTTTTATTATTCTTTTTTTGATTTAATAAAGTTACTTTTTTACAAACCAACTATGGATTGATGCTGTTTACCTTCCGGATGACTTCAGCTGGCACTACCTCTGTTTGTTCCTGTTGTCTGCCTGGGGTGTGAGTAGACCCTTTTTCTGTGCTGGCCTGGCTCCTGAATTAGCTGGCCTGGCTCCTGAATTAGCTGGCCTGGCTCCTGAATTAGCTGGCCTGGCTCCTGAATTAGCTGCCCTGGCTCCTGAATTAGCTGGCCTGGCTCCTGAATTAGCTGGCCTGGCTCCTGAATTAGCTGGCCTGGCTCCTGAATTAGCTGGCCTGGCTCCTGAATTCGCTGGCCTGGCTCCTGAATTCGCTGGCCTGGCTCCTGAATTAGCTGGCCTGGCTCCTGAATTAGCTGGCCTGGCTCCTGAATTAGCTGGCCTGGCTCCTGAATTAGCTAGGGGCAGTATATGAGCACCATAGGGGCAGTATATGAGCACCATAGTGGCAGTATATGAGCACCATAGTGGCAGTATATGAGCACCATAGGGGCAGTATATGAGCACCATAGGGGCAGCATATGAGCACCATAGGGGCAGCATATGAGCACCATAGGGGCAGCATATGAGCACCATAGGGGCAGCATATGAGCACCATAGGGGCAGCATATGAGCACCATAGGGGCAGCATATGAGCACCATAGGGGCAGTATATGAGCACCATAGGGGCAGTATATGAGCACCATAGGGGCAGCATATGAGCACCATAGGGGCAGTATATGAGCACCATAGGGGCAGTATATGAGCACCATAGGGGCAGTATATGAGCACCATAGGGGCAGTATATGAGCACCATAGGGGCAGCATATGAGCACCATAGGGGCAGCATATGAGCACTATATGGGCAGCATATGGGCACTGCTTGCATTTTGAATCCTATTGTTTCCTTTTGAAGATCACCATTGTTCTGATATTTTTGTTTATTTGCTGTTCATTTATAGACTGCCCCACATGCCACTGATATTAAAAAAGCAAAACAAAGTCCTTCTTGTAAGAAGTGTGTATAGGCAGACCCCAGTATTCTGTGCAATAGTATTGAGTGCACTTTGTATGATTGCAAAGTGGCCATTCCCGCTGAGACAGATTGAATTCTCCCCCACCTTCTCTCTCTTGCAATTTCTTCTTTTCCTTCCAATCAGTTCCTGTTGACTGACCCCTGATTGAGGTGGTACTTACACCGGACAGCAGTGTGCACCTGTATCATGCTCTGCCATCACGGCTTGATGGTCACTTTATTACAAGAGCCGTTGCTTTCCCCCCGGCTGGCGTTACAGTGGATGCTATCCAGTGTCCGCAGTTACATTTCACACTGAATAGAGTCCCGTGTCCAGACGCCCTGCAGCTTCATGTGTCTCTACCTGCATTACATGCCTGATGGCTTTATTCCTGAAAGACTGAATTGCAAACTTAAGGCCAAAGTAGCCGATCTGGAAAGTCTCTCTTTGTCCTTAAGTTTGCAATTCCCTCTTTTATGGATGAAGCTTTAACTCTCACACCCAGACCGCCCATTTGGATAAAACAGTGATGGCTAACCTTGGCACTGCAGGTGTTTGGGATCTAGCGATCCCATTGATTCAGCTTTAAAGCTGACCTGAGTAACCCAGCAAACGAAAACCTCAGCGCTCAGGAGAGGATTTCGGAGTTCAAGGGGTCTTGAATCCATTAAAACGTTTGTGTGACCAGCTAAGCCGCCCTCTAGATGCAATAAACGCGGATCTTTCTTACAAATCATTTCCTCAGTGCTTGGCTTTTGTTTTCTGTTTGCTCTGGATACTTTGCATCACTAGGAGCAGTGGTACTTTCTGACCTGTAGCTACATGAGATTACACCCTTTGGATCATTTAGCAAGAAAAGTACATACTCAGCCTTTATTATTTATTTATTATATACAAAGTATTTTACCAGGAAGGATACATTGAGATTTCTCTCATTTTGAAGTATTCTTTGGATTTGTAGTTAAGATAACTGAGAATCCTAGAAGATATATTCCTCAAACCTCTGCAGTGCCAAGGTTAGTCATCACTGGGCTTATAATAATAAATGCTTGTACTGTTTTGTCTAGTGTATTGTAGGTACCTTGCATTTTATAGCTCACAGTCTATACAGCTTCCAGCCCTGGCCTAAGGCTCTCTCTTTGATTTCATCTGCTTTATTTTCTAGCTGATCCAATAAACCTTTTATTCTTCTTTCTCCAGATTTGCTCCTGACGACTGTGTCTGAATCAGAAGAAGTTCAGTTTGAGACGTGGAGGAACGAGGTGAGAGAATACAGCCCGGCTGGATGTCCTGGCTATAGACATTTTCCCTGCTCTGCAGGTTGTCCGCTCCATGCCACTACTCCTTTTACTATGTCTGTAACACATAAAAACCTCGTATGAAGTCTGAGCGTTGGCGGAGCGGCAGTAAAGGGTGCGTTAGAGGGGATTCGTCTAGATTTGAAGTCGTACTTTAGAGCCAATTTAGATCAGACTCTGCTAGTTGTGTGTCTCTGCAGAATTGACGGAAGCCTGGCCCAGGAGCTCTGCTCAGTCATGTTCAGATCTGAGCCCTCCGTGCCGCAGAGTGGGTAGCAGTTTTACTGATGATTCTTCTTGCAGGGTTTGGAGACCCGGCTGCCAATTAAAGCAATCAGTCTGCTCTGATGCGCACGTTAAGAGGGGTCCCGCTGAGACATCAGCAGTTGGAAGGAGTTACTGTCATTATATTTGCCAGCGTGACTGTATCTGAATTAAAACCATTTCCAAAGGCTCTCCATTGCTCCTCTTTGCCTCCAGGCCATGGATATTTTTAGACACATCATTGCACATCGCAGAGTAGGAGGGCGATAAAGGGTGTGGCGTAGTGAGATCCAATCGGGGGCCCCTGCGGCACGCTCCCCTGCTGAGAATTCAAATTCTTATTGAGATTAATCAGTAAAAAATAATCATCTGCATGCAAACTTTATTTATAGCACTGTATGTGCTACTAGGCAAGCCGTGTGAAGGCACTTTATATACAGTGCTGCTCTGTGCTCCATCCTTCTCATTCCTGAGGTGTGCATATTAATGTATAGTTACATGGCACAGCTTTACAGTAGAGGTGGGAGAGACTATACTCTAAAGCAATATATTTATCGGATACCAAATGTCCCAAAACTGTGATTTTATCAAATACATTGTTGTTACAAATTGTGTTTAATGGTTCCTCTCTTGCGCTCTGAGAAGAAGAAAGAAACATGAAAATCCTGTCTGACCACTTGCTGGAAACAGTAGTCTGATCACCAGGATCTCGCTGATAATGCATCGAGTCAATGAGGCAAACAGCCCTCTAGCTCAATGACATCTGTTTTAAAACCTCTGCAGGATGAAAGCCATCAAGTGTTTCTTCTCGCTTTTTGGCAGATGTAAACAGAAGCCGTGCGTCAGTCCATGAATAAAGCTTTCTTTATTTTATGAATGCTGACCTCCTCATACTGCTGGACAAGCTATTTTAAAATAAGTTAGACTTTGCTTTCATTTAAATAGGAGAATACATTTGTTTGTGTCCTGTGAAGGATGCCTGGGATGTGCATAAGGTAAATAGATCAGATAGGTAGGCTAGCTGGGATATATTCACTAACATTGATATACGTACTTAACTATACATTGTGCAGACCGCCCTCCAGCTAGAAGAGCTCCACGGTCCCTACACAATGAAGAGTGAACCCCTACGTTCCTATACGTCAAACACTTGGCATTGTGATGATTTGCTCTGTGAAACCTCTAATACTGCAAACCTCTGCTTTATCTCTATAGGGCGGTAACTTCTCCGAGCCAAAAACCGTCACACCTAAGCCTAAAGGTGCCAAGATCGTGGGGCAGGCGGTGTTCGCGGACTTTGGTAAGTGCCCTTTTCTGTTATTGATAAGATGACTGTGGCACATTGGGGTAATTAATGTTGGTCATTTGGGGGCATCTGAGAGGGTTGTTGCGAAATTCCGCAAATTCTTCTAAAAGTTCAGCAGTCCCCATGGAAAGCAGTATGGTGGCAGCTCTTTGATAACCTAACCCATTAGTGCACTCTAGACAGGAACCCCCTGTTTACCATTGGTTCCTCATTCGCTGCTGGGGGGTTCATCTGGGGTCCCAGAAGGATATGATTCCTAATCAGCAGTACCAATCATCCCAGGGCAGTGAATCCACTGTGGTGGGTGCACTTTAAATCCGCTCAGATCATATTATTGCATGAACTATAACACTAATCAGAATATATTCTGTATGTTTCCTTATAATTAAAAGTTAAGATGTAACTTTAATTATCGTTGATGATAATTACATTTATTATGTACATCAGGCTCGTCTATACGATGCTGGTTATTTATAAAGCACATTGCTCAGATTCCAGTCGCCATGGAAACCAATGGAATGTTCCTGCTGATGACATCACTTTTAGAACTTGGCCCTGGATTTGCTTTCTATATGTAACTCCTAACTCTCCACATAAGAAGGGATTTATACCTGGAACTTCCAGCATTCACATTTTACTTATTTTTCTAGTGAATTAGTTTTGAAATTTTAGTTTGTTTTCGGGCCGGGGGGGCTGTTGATGGTTTGGGTTTGCGCAGTCTAGATGTTTTAAGACTCCTGCGAGGTTGAGAGTGGCGTGTCAGCAGCAAGCTGTTTCTTCTCTATCCCGCCTGCATTTCCAGTTACTGTTTTCACCATAAAAATTGGATTTTCCTTTTTTTATTTTTGCCCTGAAGTTGTTATGAAAGAGAATGACTTATAAGAAAGCATTCCTGCGTGGACGCTGGCTTTCTCTTGTTTTAATCTGAACTTGACAAGTTTGAGTGGAGCGCGGCTAAGGTCAGTCGCAGTGATAGATGGTGTGTGTTATTACAGACACCCCCCTCTTTATTGTTTCCAATGATGAAGTCTTCTTGCGAGAGTCGAGTATGATGTTAAGGAACAGAAATCAATGATGGAATCAGCCCTCCTAATCTAATTTCCTGTAGGCTGTTCACTCATTCTCTCTCCTGAATGCTTGGGAATTCATTGCAAGGCCCCTACTCTTTCCCCAAGTTTTTATGTTTGAAGAGTTTTATCATTTATATCTGATTTATGTCTGAAAAAGCCTCCAGATTTCTCCAGCAAACTCTCAGCCATCCATTGTTTTTATCACACACAATCCTACATGTATATTTCACTTACACACAATCCTACACATGATCTTACCTGCATATTATTATACATGCACCACATGTCTATCATACACACACAAGGATGGCCTGTACAGGCATAGAAACATAGAATGTGTCGGCAGATAAGAACCATTCGGTCCATCTAGTCTGCCCAATTTTTTTTGAGTACTTTTATTAGTCCCTCGTTCCCGTTCTTATAGCTAGGATAGCCTTGTGTCTATCCCACGCATGCTTAAAATCCTTGACTGTGTTTACCTCTACCACTTCTGCTGGCAGGCTATTCCATACATCCACTACCCTCTCAGTAAAGTAATACTTCCTGATATTACTTTTAAATCGTTGCCCCTCTAATTTTAAGACTATGTCCTCTAGTTGTGGTAGTTTTTCTTCTTTTAAATATACTCTCTTCCTTTACTGTGTTGATTCCCTTTATGTATATAAATGTTTCTATCATATCCCCCCTGTTACGTCTTTCCTCCAAGCTATACATGTTAAGATGCTTTAACCTTTCCTGGTAAGTTTTATCCATCAACCCATGAACCAGTTTAGTAGCCTGCATCTTGTGCAGGCCACTCCCATGGCGCCACCTTCCGCCGTTCACAGGCAGCGTAAGGTATTGTTATCAAATAATAAAATTGTTTTGAAAAAAAATGCACTCTGCTTTTATTTCCTTCCTCTGCCCCTTCATTCCATTTCTAATGTCCTCCTTTCATTATTGCCCCCACATCTCTTGACATTGCACCCACCGCACCTGATTCCACCCATAAAAACTTGCCCCAGCAACCATTCCGCTCACAGCGCTTGCACCAGAACCCAGGTTGTGAGTAAGAATAACGGAATCGGTTTCTGTCTATTTTCTTGTATACCTTTATGTATCCAGTGGTAGAGCGCCAATAGATGTGGACGATTAATGGAGGGGCCCAACAATGAAATCAAAATGTTTGCCAAGTTTCTTATTAAACCCTCCTCGCAGTAAATACAAAAAGAGTGATCGGAGACATTATACGCTGGCAAGGAATGTCGAAATGGCACCTAAGCCCCCCATTTATATGTTAAAATATGAATTTATTCATAATTACACTCATCAGTATGGAGCGTGCATACCTTCCAATCCCTACCGCAGACTGCGAAATCCAGAAACGCAATTAGAGAACCCACAGGTGCAGATATTAGGTGCTGAATATTTAGTAGCGAGCCCTCTTACAAATCATTAGTAGAAGAGTTACAGGAAGCCGCGTGCTCACGGTGATTTGATCGCATCGTTGTTAAGCTTGCAGTGGAGAGCGGTATGTAGCAGTGATCTGCATATTATCATAGTGTTGTGATTTATTGAATTATCTGAGCAGCATTATCTTATCTGATATGTATTTCTGTTCATGCTGAATCTGGACAGTAAATATATATATATATATATATATATATATACACACGTGTGCGTATTGTTTGTGCAGAATCATTGTGATGCCGTGTACTAAGCGTGTAAATTAGTAAAGCAGAGACGTGTTCCTTGGCACACTGCCGCGGTGTAACGTGGGGGGGGGGGGGGGGGCGGGTAATGCTGGCATCTTACATGGATATTTCTACTAGCCAAGAAGGGAGCATTGGGAATGATTTGCTTTTGAAGTATGAATAGCCTGGAAAAAATAATGTTTAATACCTTGGGGTCTTAATGGATGGAAAAACCGGTGCCAATTGTGACAGGGGAGAAAATAAAATCCACGTTAGAAGAATTGAATTAATACAATAGAACATCCTCAGCCAGTGCTTGATGGCCAGGAACCCAGCACCTCTGTGATCCCTTCCTGGCGAGGAACCAAAACCCGCTTAGTTCTTTGTGTAGATGGGCAGCCTTTCAGTGCCAGATGGGAGGGAGTGGAGAAGGTAATGCACTGATTGCCCTCGTGGTTATTCTATAGCTTTAAAAGTAAAATCAGGAAGTATTACTTTACTGAGTGGGTAGTGGATGCATGAAATAGTCTTCCAGTAGAAGTGGTAGAGGTTAATACAGTGAAGGAGTTTTAGCATGCGTGGGATAGGTATAAGGCTATCCTAGATATAAGATAAGGTCAGGGACTAATGAAAGTATTACATTACTGAGAGGGTAGTGGATGCATGGAATAGTCTTCCAGTAGAAGTGGTAGAGGTTAATACAGTGAAGGAGTTTTAGCATGCATGGGATAGGTATAAGGCTATCCTAGATATAAGATAAGGTCAGGGACTAATGAAAGTACTACTTTACTGAGAGGGTAGTGGATGTATGGAATAGTCTTCCAGTAGAAGTGGTAGAGGTTAATACAGTGAAGGAGTTTAAGCATGCATGGGACAGGTATAAGGCTATCCTAGATATAAGATAAGGCCAGGGACTAATTAAACTATTACATTACTGAGAGGGTAGTGGATGCATGGAATAGTCTTCCAGTAGAAGTGGTAGAGGTTAATACAGTGAAGGAGTTGAAGCATGCATGGGATAGGTATAAGGCTATCCTAGATATAAGATAAGGCCAGGGACTAATGAAAATATTACATTACTGACAGGGTAGTGGGTGCATGGAATAGTCTTCCAGTAGAAGTGGTAGAGGTTAATACAGTGAAGGAGTTTAAGCATGTGTGGGATAGGTATAAAGCTATCCTAGATATAAGATAAGGTCAGGGACTAATGAAAGTATTACTTTACTGAGAGGGTAGTGGGTGCATGGAATAGTCTTCCAGTCGAAGTGGTAGAGGTTAATACAGTGAAGGAGTTTAAGCATGCATGGGATAGGTATAAGGCTATCCTAGATATAAGATAAGGCCAGGGACTAATTAAACTATTACATTACTGAGAGGGTAGTGGATGCATGGAATAGTCTTCCAGTAGAAGTGGTAGAGGTTAATACAGTGAAGAAGTTGAAGCATGCATGGGATAGGTATAAGGCTATCCTAGATATAAGATAAGGCCAGGGACTAATGAAAGTATTACATTACTGAGAGGGTAGTGGATGCATGGAATAGTCTTCCAGTAGAAGTGGTAGAGGTTAATACAGTGAAGGAGTTTAAGCATGCATGGGATAGGTATAATGTTATCCTAGATATAAGATAAGGCCAGGGACTAATGAAAGTATTACATTACTGAGAGGGTAGTGGATGCATGGAATAGTCTTCCAGTAGAAGTGGTAGAGGTTAATACAGTGAAGGAGTTTAGGCATGCATGGGATAGGTATAAGGCTATCCTAGATATAAGATAAGGTCAGGGACTAATGAAAGTATTACATTACTGAGAGGGTAGTGGACGTATGGAATAGTCTTCCAGTAGAAGTGGTAGAGGTTAATACAGTGAAGGAGTTTTAGCATGCATGGGATAGGTATAAGGCTATCCTAGATATAAGATAAGGCCAGGGACTAATGAAAGTATTACATTACTGAGAGGGTAGTGGATGTATGGAATAGTCTTCCAGTAGAAGTGGTAGAGGTTAATACAGTGAAGGAGTTTAAGCATGCATGGGATAGGTATAAAGCTATCCTAGATATAAGATAAGGCCAGGGACTAATGAAAGTATTACATTACTGAGAGGGTAGTGGATGTATGGAATAGTCTTCCAGTAGAAGTGGTAGAGGTTAATACAGTGAAGCAGTTTAAGCATGCATGGGATAGGTATAAGGCTATCCTAGATATAAGATAAGGCCAGGGACTAATGAAAGTATTACATTACTGAGAGGGTAGTGGATGCATGGAATAGCCTTCCAGTAGAAGTGGTAGAGGTTAATACAGTGAGGGAGTTTAAGCATGCATGGGATAGGTATAAGGCTATCCTAGATATAAGATAAGGCCAGGGACTAATGAAAGTATTACATTACTGAGAGGGTAGTGGATGTATGGAATAGTCTTCCAGTAGAAGTGGTAGAGGTTAATACAGTGAAGGAGTTTAAGCATGCATGGGATAGGTATAAGGCTATCCTAGATATAAGATAAGGTCAGGGACTAATGAAAGTATTACATTACTGAGAGGGTAGTGGATGCATGGAATAGTCTTCCAGTAGAAGTGGTAGAGGTTAATACAGTGAAGGAGTTTAAGCATGCATGGGATAGGTATAAGGCTATTCTAGATATAAGATAAGGCCAGGGACTAATGAAAGTATCACTTTACTGAGAGGGTAGTGGATGTATGGAATAGTCTTCCAGCAGAAGTGGTAGAGGTTAATACAGTGAAGGAGTTTAAGCATGCATGGGATAGGTATAAGGCTATCCTAGATATAAGATAAGGCCAGGGACTAATGAAAGTATTACATTACTGAGAGGGTAGTGGATGTATGGAATAGTCTTCCAGTAGAAGTGGTAGAGGTTAATACAGTGAAGGAGTTTAAGCATGCATGGGATAGGTATAAGGCTATCCTAGATATAAGATAAGGCCAGGGACTAATGATAGTATTACATTACTGTGAGGGTAGTGGATGTATGGAATAGTCTTCCAGTAGAAGTGGTAGAGGTTAATACAGTGAAGGAGTTTAAGCATGCGTGGGATAGGTATAAGGCTATCCTAGATATAAGATAAGGCCAGGGACTAATGAAAGTATTACATTACTGAGAGGGTAGTGGATGTATGGAATAGTCTTCCAGTAGAAGTGGTAGAGGTAATACAGTGAAGGAGTTTAAGTATGCATGGGATAGGTATAAAGCTATCCTAGATATAAGATAGGGTCAGGGACTAATGAAAGTATTACATTACTGAGAGGGTAGTGGATACATGGAATAGTCTTCCAGTAGAAGTGGTAGAGGGTAATACAGTGAAGGAGTATAAGCATGCGTGGGATAGGTATAAGGCTATCCTAGATATAAGATAAGGTCAGGGACTAATGATAGTATTACATTACTGAGAGGGTAGTGGATGTATGGAATAGTCTTCCAGTAGAAGTGGTAGAGGTTAATACAGTGAAGGAGTTTAAGCATGCATGGGATAGGTATAAGGCTATCATAGATATAAGATAAGGCCAGGGACTAATGAACATATTCATATTATTGTTTTAGGTATAGACTGGGCAGACTAGATGGGATGAATGGTTCTTATCTGTTGGTAGCCCCCCGCCCCCCGTGTTATATTGCCCCCACTGCCAATTAGTTTAAAAGCTCTATGAATGTTAATCATTGACTTGTAGTCTGGATGGCTACGTGCCATATTGGCTTCTATGGAAGTGATTTGTCAGAGACTTGGGGGGAACCAATACTGCAATCAATACTCCTTCATTGCTAAATATCGGCTCTGTACAGGCTGATAAGATGGACTGGCTGCAGGTTCTAGCAGTGCTATGGTGCATTCTGCCTTATGTGAATGCTGTGTGCTCTGTATTTACCTGTTTGAGATGTGTGTCTCTTCTGGAAACATGTTTAACACTGAAGCGTCTGACTTCCTTTACTAGAGGAAACTGTGCTGATAAGTTATATTGTTTGATATTGGAGGTTTAAAGGACAGATCAGTTTGGCCCCTGTGCCACACTGATATTGGGGGCTAGCCCTCTGTGTGGTGCTAGCTTAGGTCACAATTGGGGGGGGGGGGGGCGGGGGGGGGACAGGAGACACTTAAGGGGAGTGAAAAAGTCAAAGGGAAGGTAGAGGTATTAACCGTATTTGTGGACGGTTGGAGTTGGGTGGGTTTGGGTCAGAGGTTATATACCTTAACATTGGCATCGAACCAGCCTGCTGGTAAAATACCTATATATGGCTGCCTCCATGCTGGGATTTTACTGGTATTACATCAAATGATAACTCTATTTCATCAATAACAAGGCCAATGTTTTTATCTGAAAGAAAAAAGGGTGAAAACCCCCCTAGCCACAAACTCTATAGCGGGTAAAGCTGGATTACTGCCCCGGGTCTGGAGAAGATGTATACACTATTATTATTATTATATGTAGCCAATGGAGAAGGTGGCACAATATGTTACGTGTGTTATAGGGGGGCACAAGACATTCTCTATGATCAATGCTGAGTAAATTCACCTTCTTAGTGGCTGGCGGTCGGTATATACTATTTATCACTGTCATTATCCCCATCATCCTCAGCCCTTATTAAATCGTACTGGAACTGAAGAGGATAAGACTGATGAGAAATGATCTCTACATTGTTTTAGCATAACGTAAGGGGAATATATTTTTAATGAGTCGTTTCCTCTTATGGCATCGCTTGTGGCTTAACATTTACACGTTTGTACATCAAAAAACATGTGATAAACAAGAGACACCGCAGGACTCATTAAAAAATATTTCTCACATTTTATTCAGCTCTTCAGTTGTCAGATGTTCATTTTTCAATGATTTTTGTAACTTTTTATTCTCCGCATTCAGTGTTTAGATCGACCCCTTAACTAGGTCTGAATCTGTAGCACTGGGACCAACCTGCTGGTAGTGTTTGTCTCTTGTCAGGGTTTCTGTCCACAGTCTACACTCCCCAATTCCAGGGTCTGCGTTTAAATTATTAATGTATAGATTGAGTATCCAAAAAGCCAGTAACACCCCCCCCCCCCCCCCCCCCCGCCCCCAATCAGATTTGGTCACACACCTCTGTCAGGATACAAACACACAGCAGTGTATTCAGTGTGCAGCCCCCTTAATCTGTGATAGTCTTTCCATGCATGCTTGGATCCCCCCACACCCACATAGGGTAATACAATCACACGTGTGCAGACCTGACACGCCAACGACAGGTTCCCAACCATGCCTCATATCACAGCTACATCACAGTAACAGGGATGTATTTACTCTATACAGGAACAGGGATGTGTTTACTCTATACAGTAACAGGGATGTATTTGCTCTATACAGGAACAGGGATGTGTTTACTCTATACAGTAACAGGGATGTATTTGCTCTATACAGTAACAGGGATTTATTTGCTCTATACAGTAACAGGGATGTGTTTACTCTATACAGTAACAGGGATTTATTTACTCTATACAGTAACAGGGATGTATTTGCTCTATACAGTAACAGGGATGTATTTACTCTATACAGTAACAGGGATGTATTTGCTCTATACAGTAACAGGGATGTATTTACTCTATACAGTAACAGGGATGTATTTACTCTATACAGTAACAGGGATGTATTTACTCTATACAGTAACAGGGATGTATTTGCTCTATACAGTAACAGGGATGTATTTGCTCTATTCAGTAACAGGGATTTATTTGCTCTATTCAGTAACAGGGATTTATTTGCTCTATACAGTAACAGGGATGTATTTACTCTATACAGTAACAGGGATGTATTTGCTCTATACAGTAACAGGGATGTATTTACTCTATACAGTAACAGGGATGTATTTACTCTATACAGTAACAGGGATGTATTTGCTCTATACAGTAACAGGGATGTATTTGATCTATACAGTAACAGGGATGTATTTGCTCTATACAGTAACAGGGATGTATTTACACTATACAGTAACAGGGATGTATTTACACTATACAGTAACAGGGATGTATTTGCTCTATACAGTAACAGGGATGTATTTGCTCTATACAGTAAAAGGGATGTATTTGCTCTATACAGTAACAGGGATGTATTTACTCTATACAGTAACAGGGATGTATTTACTCTATACAGTAACATGGATGTGTTTACTCTATACAGTAACAGGGATGTATTTACTCTATACAGTAACAGGGATGTATTTGCTCTATACAGTAACAGGGATGTATTTGCTCTATACAGTAACAGGGATGTATTTGCTCTATACAGTAACAGGGATGTATTTGCTCTATACAGTATTTACATTTATATTACTGGATTTCATGAGAGCTGAGAGGATTTAATAAATCTTATTGGTGAAAATGATCCGTTACCCAAAATGCTGGGGACCAGAAGTATTTTGTATAAGGGATACGGAGTCCAGCTGCTAATTAACTACAACTCCCATTTCTCTCTGTCATTTGTAAAGGCTGTTGGGGTGCTTGTCGTTTATCAGCAGCTGGCTGGGCTATGGTATGGATATAGGGTGTCTAGTAATTCATCCCCCATCTCTGTGACAGAGAGAGATGCCCCATTATTGTGTGCTGATATCTGAGTGGTGCTATTACTTGGAAGTGCATGCATTAACCCCACCACGGCAGTGCTTTCATCCTCCCAGGACTGCTACTCACTCCGAATATGTTGTGTTTCCTCGTGTTGCCATGGTGACTGGTGTATACTGGTTCCCATCACATTCTATAGGTGTCATTTAGTTACCCGTGCGTCTTACATCTGTGTATTATTTTGCAGGCAGTGATGTTCGTGGCATTGATTAGCTATATATCTGTCTGTGTATTTGTATTTCTCATTCTGTTATATCCTTACAGGGACTCGCCTACGCATTGTTTAAGAAAAGAAACATTGTCTTAACAGAATTGCAAGGACATTCATAGATTAAGAGAAATGTGTTTTAAGTGTGTCTGGAATCTCCTGTCTATGACATCACTTTGTGGCTTGTTATGCAAATGACTCCATGGAAAGTGTTTTTTTATTTGAATTTCAAGCCTCATGGTGATGTCATGAATAAGAGACACGGCACATACACTTAGCAACACATTCTCTTTTATTCCATGCATTTGCTGCTAATTCTGATAACACTATGTATAGATCATTATTTTATTCTCTTTAGTAACCGTGTAAATAGTATTTAGGTGACAGAGGCCATTTAATCTGCTCTGTGCCCCTCTTAACTGATCCCTAAATTATGGTACCCTGATAGTAGTTTGGTGGCTGGTAGATTGTGTTTGGCATCGTTCTGAACATATTATTTGAGTTTGTTTGTTGTTGTATACGTGCAGCCCCTTCAGACTGAGATATACTGTGACTCCCTGATCAGACACAAGTCTCCCGGGTTTAGTTTGTACTCTGATTAAATGGAGCAGAGAGTTATATGCTGAATATCTATTTAGTTTGTTTCCTCTCTGGTTAGTAGGGAATCTGTTAGTGAAATTGTTTATTCTGCAGATGTTGGTTTACTAGACTCCTACATACACATCCTAAAGGTTGAGCTATAGAGACTAGAGGTATGTACCCATTACTGCCCAGGAGATTCTCCTCTCTGTATTGGAGCCGGTTCAGACACTCTGATCCTCACCCTGCCCAGCAGACACAGACAGAGATTTATCCCAGGCTCCTAACTCTATATGAAAGCAGCATGCTGCTCTATCTGAGATCTCATTAATCCCAGCAAGCCAACGATCCTCACCATTATACATCGCTGTTACTGTCAAGTGTCAATGGCGACTCTTACTTATGACATCAGTTTGTGACTTGATATGCAAATTAAAAATTCCTCATTGAAAAGGAGTTAATTTGCATATTACGCCCCAAGGTCACGAGATGCCACAGACACATATCTTGTTATTATGTTTCACATTGGTAGAAAGCCAGCTCTATCAATGATTAGATTTTACTCTGTGTATAAACTTCAGCAATACTTGTAATAATAATGTGACACATCCTTACAGATGGCATAATGAGTGCTAGATAGCAGGCACGTCCTAGCAACTTAACCAAGTGCTGCATTTCAAGCCCTCTTCAGCAGAGACGAGTCTCCTTCCCTGAATACAGCATTATTAAATGATTTCATTCATGTCACATGTGAACAAAGCAGGAGCCAATTGACTCCAGCCATGGAAAGAGCTGATCCGTGGGACTGCATTCCCCTCTAGGCCACGTTTGTGGCTGCTGATACAGTGTGGTTTACCATTAATCTCTTCTTTCAGATGGTAACGGGTTTCAGGATCTGCTGCTGCCGGTCTGTGATGATGAAAACTGCATGAAAAGTGTCATTTACCTGTGGAAGGACGACTCGAAACAGGTGAGTGAAGGAGGCACTATGAAAATGTACACGCAAGGAGAAGCCAGCCCTGTCTGTTACTGGATGGGGAGAGGAGCCAGCCCTGTCTGTTACTCTATGGGGAGAGGAGTGAGCCCTGTCTGTTACTGGATGGGGAGAGGAGCGAGCCCTGTCTGTTACTCTATGGGGAGAGGAGTGAGCCCTGTCTGTTACTGGATGGGGAGAGGAGCGAGCCCTGTCTGTTACTGGATGGGGAGAGGAGCCAGCCCTGTCTGTTACTCTATGGGGAGAGGAGTGAGCCCGGTCTGTTACCCCATTGGGGGGGGGGGGGGGAGTGAGCCCTGTCTGTTACTCTATGGGGAGAGGAGTGAGCCCTGTCTGTTACTCTATGGGGTGAGGAACGAGCCCTGTCTGTTACTCTATGGGGTGAGGAACGAGCCCTGTCTGTTACTCTGTGTGGTGAGGAGCGAGCCCTGTCTGTTACTGTGTGTGGTGAGGAGCGAGCCCTGTCTATTACTCTATGGGGAGAGGAGTGAGCCCGGTCTGTTACCCCATTGGGGGGGGGGGGGGAGTGAGCCCTGTCTGTTACTCTATGGGGAGAGGAGTGAGCCCTGTCTGTTACTCTATGGGGTGAGGAACAAGCCCTGTCTGTTACTCTGTGTGGTGAGGAGCGAGCCCTGTCTGTTACTGTGTGTGGTGAGGAGCGAGCCCTGTCTATTACTCTATGGGGAGAGGAGCGAGCCCTGTCAGTTACTCTATGGGGGGAGGAGCGAGCCCTGTCTGTTACTCTGTGTGGTGAGGAGCGAGCCCTGTCTGTTACTGGATGGGGAGAGGAGTGAGCCCTGTCTGTTACTCTATGGGGGGGGAGGAGTGAGCCCTGTCTGTTACTCTATGGGGGGGAGGAGTGAGCCCTGTCTGTTACTCTGTGTGGTGATCATTCCACGCATACAGCTGTATGATCGGCTACCTAAATAGAACTGACATTAACTCCTACTTCTCATTCCACGCATACAGCTGTATGATCTGCTACCTGAATAGATCTGACAGTAACTCCTCCTACTTCTCATTCCACACATACAGCTGTATGATCGGCTACCTGAATAGATCTGACATTAACTCCTCCTACTTCTCATTCCACGCATACAGCTGTATGATCGGCTACCTGAATAGATCTGACACTAACTCCTCTTACTTCTCATTCCACGCATACAGCTGTATGATCGGCTACCTGAATAGATCAGACATTAACTCCTCCTACTTCTCATTCCACACATACAGCTGTATGGTCAGCTACCTGAATAGATCTGACATTAACTCCTCCTACTTCTCATTCCACACATACAGCTGTATGATCAGCTCCCTGAATAGATCTGACAGTAACTCCTCCTACTTCTCATTCCACGCATACAGCTGTATGATCGGCTACCTGAATAGATCTGACAGTAACTCCTCCTACTTCTCATTCCACACATACAGCTGTATGGTCAGCTACCTGAATAGATCTGACAGTAACTCCTCCTACTTCTCATTCCACACATACAGCTGTATGATCAGCTACCTGAATATATCTGACATTAACTCCTCCTACTTCTCATTCCACGCATACAGCTGTATGATCAGCTACCTGAATAGATCTGACATTAACTCCTCCTACTTCTCATTCCACGCATACAGCTGTATGATCAGCTACCTGAATAGATCAGACATTAACTCCTCCTACTTCTCATTCCATGCGTACAGCTGTATGATCGGCTACCTGAATAGATCTGACATTAACTCCTCCTACTTCTCATTCCACGCATACAGCTGTATGATCAGCTACCTGAATAGATCTGACACTAACTCCTCCTACTTCTCATTCCACGCATACAGCTGTATGATCAGCTACCTGAATAGATCTGACAGTAACTCCTCCTACTTCTCATTCCACACATACAGCTGTATGATCGGCTAGATGAATAGATCTGACACTAACTCCTCCTACTTCTCATTCCATGCATACAGCTGTATGATCGGCTACCTGAATAGATCTGATCCTAGATATAATAGAAGGCATGGGGCTAAAGTATTGTGATTTTTTTCAGAGACTGGGCTGACTGGTTCTTATCTGCCGGTGACTCATGCTGTATTTCTGTGTATCGTTTGTATATTTCCCAGAAAGTGCTGTTTATATCCGTATAGTCCATAGCAGTTAATTCTGGTTTTGTCTTCACAGTGGGTGCCAGTACTCCAGGATTTTCGGAGAGCAAATACGCTCTGGGGGTTTGTTCCTCCCGGTAACCCCGTCACCATGCCTATTACCCTCCACATTGGGGATTATAACATGGACGGCTACCCTGACGCACTGGCCATCGTGCGTGATACAGCAGGAAGGTGAGCACTTTCTATGGCTTGCTTAATGTTCCCATAGAGCTATTTTATCCAGTCATGGAGATGTGTAGATTGCAGGGACTGTCTTGGCCAGATCAGGACTGTTGGCAGGTGTGCACAAGGGCCCTTGTCCCTGTACTGTTCAAGCCACAGTATGGACATTGGATGTAAAGGCAAGATTCCCTACCGGTGGTGAACTCTCTGCAAAGTCTCCGGTACCCAGGGCAGCTAATGTCCAGACTCTCCGGTACCCAGGGCAGCTAATGTCCAGACTCTCCGGTACCCAGGGCAGCTAATGTCCAGACTCTCCGGTACCCAGGGCAGCTAATGTCCAGACTCTCCGGTACCCAGGGCAGCTAATGTCCAGACTCTCCGGTACCCAGGGCAGCTAATGTCCAGACTCTCCGGTACCCAGGGCAGCTAATGTCCAGACTCTCCGGTACCCAGGGCAGCTAATGTCCGGTACCCAGGGCAGCTAATGTCCAGACTCGCCGGTACCCAGGGCAGCTAATGTCCAGACTCCCCGGTACCCAGGGCAGCTAATGTCCAGACTCCCCGGTACCCAGGGCAGCTAATGTCCAGACTCTCCGGTACCCAGGGCAGCTAATGTCCAGACTCTCCGGTACCCAGGGCAGCTAATGTCCAGACTCTCCGGTACCCAGGGCAGCTAATGTCCAGACTCTCCGGTACCCAGGGCAGCTAATGTCCAGACTCTCCGGTACCCAGGGCAGCTTGTGTCCGGTACCCAGGGCAGCTTGTGTCCGGTACCCAGGGCAGCTTGTGTCCGGTACCCAGGGCAGCTTGTGTCCGGTACCCAGGGCAGCTTGTGTCCGGTACCCAGGGCAGCTTGTGTCCGGTACCCAGGGCAGCTTGTGTCCGGTACCCAGGGCAGCTTGTGTCCGGTACCCAGGGCTGCTTGTGTCCGGTACCCAGGGCAGCTTGTGTCCGGTACCCAGGGCAGCTTGTGTCCGGTACCCAGGGCAGCTTGTGTCCGGTACCCAGGGCAGCTTGTGTCCGGTACCCAGGGCAGCTTGTGTCCGGTACCCAGAGCAGCTTGTGTCCAGGGTATACATTAGTAATCCTAGCTTACTGTATCCTGATCCTCCTCTGCCATTAATCCCGCAGACAGACTGTTATATTTAGGGGTTTATTCATGAAATAGGGAATTGACAAGAGAATTTCAAACTTAAGGCCAAAGTAGCCAAGCTGGAAACATTCTCCCCTTCAGCTATACTTCAAACTCTGCTACTTTGGCCTCAGGTTTGAAATTCCCTCTTCATTGGATAAAGTGCCATGTTTGCACTCTCCTGTTCTCCGATGAAAGTATCCAGGGTGTTGATGCATCCTGTATAATGCTGCACAGTTAGCAGCCGGTAATGTGTAGTGGGTATAGATTTCGGCAGACCCCGCTTCCTGACACAGATTAACCAGAGATACGAGGCTGCATCGTGTACAGTGATAAAACCCAAGGCAGCACTTTGTTTCCAGCTGATTTAAATGATGTGAACAGAGAGGAAGGCAGGGAAAGCGTCTCATCCTTCTCTCCATCTCAAACAGTGATTGGGAAAGAGTGTGACTGGAAAACAAACAGAGCTCTGTTCCTGTGAGCCGGATTAGGGGTGCAGCACCATTCCAAACAGTGGGATTAGAGGTGGAGCAGAGCTCCATTCCAGTGCATGGGTTTAGAGATGGAGCAGAGCTCCATTACAGTGCATGGGTTTAGAGGGGGAGCAGAGCTCCATTCCAGTGCATGGGTTTAGAGATGGAGCAGAGCTCCATTCCAGTGAGTGAGAATTAGGGGTGTTGCAGAGCTCCATTCCGGTGAGCAGCATTATTGTTGTTTTAGAAGAGCTCTGTTTCAGTGAACGGGATAAGGGGTGAAGTACCACTATTAAGTCTACAGGTTGGTGTACAATAATGGATGATTAATTACTAATAATAATCCCCCTGCGGGGGAGTTTCAGTCAGAATGGACGCAGTGAACACATCCCCTCCCCATCTGTTATTATTATTATTATTATTGTGGCTCCATTTCCTGTAATTATTTCATCCAACTGTCACATGTAATGTGGAATATCATAAACCACTTACTGCTTGTTATGCCCGCACTGACGACGGTTGGGGAGGGAGTGGATTTTGGCAGCAGAAGGGTTATTTTAATAAAAATATAGTAATTTGATTGAAAAAAAATAAAATTCTTCCTCTTGTTAGACTGAGCACGTTTAAAATACCGCGTAGCTGGATTGCTTACCCTATATATAATATGTGAATAAACACCCCTATATATAATACATATGTGAATAAACACCCCTATATATAATACATATGTGAATAAACACCCCTATATATAATACATATGTGAATAAACACCCCTATATATAATAAATATGTGAATAAACACCCCTATATATAATAAATATGTGAATAAACACCCCTATATATAAATAAAATGTGAATAAACACCCCTATATATAATACATATGTGAATAAACACCCCTATATATAATACATATGTGAATAAACACCCCTATATATAATACATATGTGAATAAACACCCCTATATATAATACATATGTGAATAAACACCCCTATATATAATACATATGTGAATAAACACCCCTATATATAATACATATGTGAATAAACACCCCTATATATAATACATATGTGAATAAACACCCCTAAATATAATACATATGTGAATAAACACCCCTATATATAATACATATGTGAATAAACACCCCTATATATAATACATATGTGAATAAACACCCCTATATATAATACATATGTGAATAAACACCCCTATATATAATACATATGTGAATAAACACCCCTATATATAATACATATGTGAATAAACACCCCTATATATAATACATATGTGAATAAACACCCCTATATATAATAAATATGTGAATAAACACCCCTATATATAAATAAAATGTGAATAAACACCCCTATATATAATACATATGTGAATAAACACCCCTATATATAATACACATGTGAATAAACACCCCTATATATAATAAACACAGGTGTATACATAAACACCCTAATATATATGAGAATAAATGCCACATTATATAATAACTATGTGATTGAACACCCAATACACAATAACTATGTCACACCAAATATAAACGTGTATAAATATAAATGGAAATCAATAACTAATATATTATGAATATGCAAATAAATACCCAGTATAACCATGTGAATAAATACCCAATATAACCGTGTGAATAAATACCCAATATAACCATGTGAATAAATACCCAGTATAACCGTGTGAATAAATACCCAATATAACCGTGTGAATAAATACCCAATATAACCGTGTGAATAAATACCCAATATAACCGTGTAAATAAATACCCAATATAACCGTGTGAATAAATACCCAATATAACCATGTGAATAAATACCCAATATAACCGTGTGAATAAATACCCAATATAACCGTGTGAATAAATACCCAGTATAACCGTGTGAATAAATACCCAGTATAACCGTGTGAATAAATACCCAGTATAACCGTGTGAATAAATACCCAGTATAACCGTGTGAATAAATACCCAGTATAACCGTGTGAATAAATACCCAGTATAACCGTGTGAATAAATACCCAATATAACCGTGTGAATAAATACCCAATATAACCATGTGAATAAATACCCAATATAACCGTGTGAATGAATACCCAGTATAACCGTGTGAATGAATACCCAGTATAACCGTGTGAATAAATACCCAGTATAACCGCGTGAATAAATACCCAGTATAACCGCGTGAATAAATACCCAATATAACCGCGTGAATAAATACCCAATATAACCGCGTGAATAAATACCCAGTATAACCGCGTGAATAAATACCCCGCGTGAATAAATACCCAATATAACCGTGTGAATAAATACCCAATATAACCGTGTGAATAAATACCCAATATAACCGTGTGAATAAATACCCAGTATAACCGTGTGAATAAATACCCAGTATAACCGTGTGAATAAATACCCAGTATAACCGTGTGAATAAATACCCAGTATAACCGTGTGAATAAATACCCAGTATAACCGTGTGAATAAATACCCAGTATAACCGTGTGAGTAAATACCCAGTATAACCGTGTGAGTAAATACCCAGTATAACCGTGTGAATAAATACCCAGTATAACCGTGTGAATAAATACCCAATATAACCGTGTGAATAAATACCCAATATAACCATGTGAATAAATACTCTGTCATGCTTGCAGGCAGTGTGTAGTAATAATCCTGTGGCTATCGTAGTGTTTGCTCTGCTCGCTGTTTTTTGGGAGGTAAACGCAGACAGGTGATAACTAGATTGTCAGTTCCTACGCGGTACAGAGAGCTGCTCCCTCGTGGCCAGGATCGTGTAAGGAATTCAGTCTCTGATTCCGCATAGATAGCTGAGCTTTTAGGAACTGAGCAGATAAAATGTCCCATGCCGCGGCGTTATTTGCCGCAGTTGTCGGAGGTTGTGTTGCTGCGGCAGATCTCGCTGTGCTATCAGTGATGCTGCCGGGTACGTCGTGAGAAGCTCCTGTTTGAAGTGCTTAGTGTTATAATGGGACTGTATGCTTTCATTCAGTATTAGATATAGGGGTCTATAGAGGAAAACACTGGTACTTCCAAAGAATAAATGTTAATGACAGCCAGCCTTTCCAGCAATGACAGCCAGCCTTCCCAGCAATGACAGCCAGGCCTGAACCAAAGCAGCAGGCACGGGAGTGAGAGACATAGTGTGACATTTATACAGGGATTAGATTGGCCACGTCCTGGCCCGTCGGGAAAGCATTCACCTTTATTTCACATATGGAAAGCTTTACTGCTACCGCTGCTTTGTGCACAGTCCCGCTCTTCATATTGCACGGTGCCGCACATTACAGAGCAGCCACGCCGACTGTGAATCATCCTGTCACTCGCGGGATTAGCCTGACCTGTGAATCATCCTGTCACTCGCGGGATTAGCCTGACTTGTGAATCATCCTGTCACTCGCGGGGATAAACCTGACCTGTGAATCATCCTGTCACTCGCGGGGATTAGCCTGACCTGTGAATCATCCCGTCACTCGCGGGGACTAGCCTGACCTGTGAATCATCCTGTCACTCGCGGGATTAGCCTGACCTGTGAATCATCCTGTCACTCGCGGGATTAGCCTGACCTGTGAATCATCCTGTCACTCACGGGATTAGCCTCACCTGTGAATCATCCTGTCACTCGCGGGATTAGCCTCACCTGTGAATCATCCTGTCACTCGCGGGATTAGCCTCACCTGTGAATCATCCTGTCACTCGCGGGGATAAACCTGACCTGTGAATCATCCTGTCACTCGCGGTATTAGCCTGACCTGTGAATCATCCTGACCTGTGAATCATCCTGTCACTCGCGGGATTAGCCTGACCTGTGAATCATCCTGTCACTCGCGGGATTAGCCTGACCTGTGAATCATCCTGTCACTCGCGGGATTAGCCTCACCTGTGAATCATCCTGTCACTCGCGGGATTAGCCTCTATAGCCGTCAGGTTTGCAGGAAGCATTTCACCGGATCGAGCATTCCTGCTCGAGCGCCTGTAATTACGCACAGCTGCTTAATGAACCATAATTGGAGAGCATTTCCAGTTCGGGGCGAGACACCGGAAGGATGGATAATGGATCCAGTACAGATGGGTCTTGTTTATTTTCTTCAGCAACCAGTGACAAACAAGCGGATGCCTTGGCTTGTGAAATGTCTGTGTGTTTGTGATGCCAGCTCTGTATCCTGGCCTGCACCAGCTGCATTGTGGGAAGCTCTATTAACCATGTCTGTGCCAGACCCACCGCCAACCACAGTTTCTATATCTGTGAAGCAGCCTTATCAATGCAGGATCCATGTGGCAGTCTAGTAGTCCCACCTTTCTCATCCACACATAAAGCCAGGCTGGAAGGTTCTGAATACCTGGCCCATTAACCAGATGTTAAAGGCTTTATAAGAAACTTTCCTAAGCCACGCACAGGCATTATATTGCTGTGCCAATATCCTGTACTGATTCTGTGCTATGAATCCATCTCAAGGTCTGTGTGTATTTACTATATATTTACACACACTATATGGACAAAAGTATTGGGACTCAACCCTTAATGATTGAATTCAGGTGTTTCAATCAGACCCTTTGCAACAGGTGTATAAAATCTACACCGAGCCATGCAGTCTGATTTACAAACATTCTGCAGTGAATTCAAGTGTTGTACTGTGACAGGTGCCACCTTTACTATAACACAGTCTGCTAGATATGCCACTGGTACTGGTACTGGTATTACTGGAAAGTGGAAGTGTTTAGGAACAGCAGCGACTTGGAAGCCACGAAGCAGAAGACCACGTAATGAGGGCTGAGGCGCATGGTGTGTAAAAGTCGCCAATGCTCTGCTGATTCCATCGCTGGAGATTAAACTTCCACTGACATTAACATCAGCACAAAAACTGCAGCGGGAGCTTCATGGAATGGGTTTCCATGGCCAAGCAGCTGCATGCAAGCCTCACATCACCAAGTACAATGCCAAGCGTCGGATCGAGTGGTGTAAAGCATGCCGCCACTGGACTCTGGAGCAGCTGCATGCAAGCCTCACATCACCAAGTACAATGCCAAGCATGGGATCGAGTGGTGTAAAGCATGCCGCCACTGGACTCTGGAGCAGCTGCATGCAAGCCTCACATCACCAAGGACAATGCCAAGCGTCGGATCGAGTGGTGTAAAGCATGCCGCCACTGGACTCTGGAGCAGCTGCATGCAAGCCTCACATCACCAAGTACAATGCCAAGCATGGGATCGAGTGGTGTAAAGCATGCCGCCACTGGACTCTGGAGCAGCTGCATGCAAGCCTCACATCACCAAGGACAATGCCAAGCATCGGATCGAGTGGTGTAAAGCATGCTGCCACTGGACTCTGGAGCAGCTGCATGCAAGCCTCACATCACCAAGGACAATGCCAAGCATCGGATCGAGTGGTGTAAAGCATGCTGCCACTGGACTCTGGAGCAGCTGCATGCAAGCCTCACATCACCAAGGACAATGCCAAGCGTCGGATCCAGTGGTGTAAAGCATGACGCCACTGGACTCTGGAGCAGCTGCATGCAAGCCTCACATCACCAAGTACAATGCCAAGCGTCAGATCGAGTGGTGTAAAGCATGCCGCCACTGGACTCTGGAGCAGCTGCATGCAAGCCTCACATCACCAAGTACAATGCCAAGCGTCGGATCGAGTGGTGTAAAGCATGCCACCACTGGACTCTGGAGCAGCTGCATGCAAGCCTCACATCACCAAGTACAATGCCAAGCGTCGGATCGAGTGGTGTAAAGCATGCCGCCACTGGACTCTGGAGCAGCTGCATGCAAGCCTCACATCACCAAGTACAATGCCAAGCGTCGGATCGAGTGGTGTAAAGCATGCCGCCACTGGACTCTGGAGCAGCTGCATGCAAGCCTCACATCACCAAGTACAATGCCAAGCGTCGGATCGAGTGGTGTAAAGCATGCCACCACTGGACTCTGGAGCAGCTGCATGCAAGCCTCACATCACCAAGTACAATGCCAAGCGTTGGATCGAGTGGTGTAAAGCATGCCACCACTGGACTCTGGAGCAGCTGCATGCAAGCCTCACATCACCAAGTACAATGCCAAGAGTCGGATCGAGTGGTGTAAAGCATGCCGCCACTGGACTCTGGAGCAGCTGCATGCAAGCCTCACATCACCACGTACAATGCCAAGCGTCGGATCGAGTGGTGTAAAGCATGCCGCCACTGGACTCTGGAGCAGCTGCATGCAAGCCTCACATCACCAAGTACAATGCCAAGCGTTGGATCGAGTGGTGTAAAGCACGTCACCACTGGACTCTGGAGCAACTGCATGCAAGCCTCACATCACCAAGTACAATGCCAAGCATCGGATCAAGTGGTGTAAAGCATGCCACCACTGGACTCTGGAGCAGCTGCATGCAAGCCTCACATCCCCAAGTACAATGCCAAGCGTCGGATCGAGTGGTGTAAAGCATGCCACCACTGGACTCTGGAGCAACTGCATGCAAGCCTCACATCACCAAGTACAATGCCAAGCATGGGATCGAGTGGTGTAAAGCATGCCACCACTGGACTCTGGAGCAGGTGCATGCAAGCCTCACATCACCAAGTACAATGCCAAGCATCGGATCGAGTGGTGTAAAGCATGCCACCACTGGACTCTGGAGCAGCTGTATGCAAGCCTCACATCACCAAGTACAATGCCAAGCATCGGATCCAGTGGTGTAAAGCATGCCACCACTGGACTCTGGAGCAGCTGTATGCAAGCCTCACATCACCAAGTACAATGCCAAGTATCTAATCGAGTGGTGTAAAGCACGTCACCACTGGACTCTGGAGCAGCTGCATGCAAGCCTCACATCACCAAGGACAATGCCAAGTGTCGGATCGAGTGGTGTAAAGCACGCCACCACTGGACTCTGGAGCAGCTGCATGCAAGCCTCATCTCACCAAGTACAATGCCAAGCATGGGATCGAGTGGTGTAAAGCATGCCACCACTGGACTCTGGAGCAGCTGCATGCAAGCCTCACATCACCAAGTACAATGCCAAGCGTCGGATCGAGTGGTGTAAAGCATGCCACCACTGGACTCTGGAGCAGCTGCATGCAAGCCTCACATCACCAAGTACAATGCCAAGCGTCGGATAGAGTGGTGTAAAGCATTCCACCACTGGACTCTGGAGCAGCTGTATGCAAGCCTCACATCACCAAGTACAATGCCAAGCATCGGATCCAGTGGTGTAAAGCATGCCACCACTGTACTCTGGAGCAGCTGTATGCAAGCCTCACATCACCAAGTACAATGCCAAGTATCGAATCGAGTGGTGTAAAGCACGTCACCACTGGACTCTGGAGCAGCTGCATGCAAGCCTCACATCACCAAGTACAATGCCTAGCATGGGATCGAGTGGTGTAAAGCATGCCACCACTGGACTCTGGAGCAGCTGCATGCAAGCCTCACATCACCAAGGACAATGCCAAGTGTCGGATCGAGTGGTGTAAAGCATGCCACCACTGGACTCTGGAGCAGCTGCATGCAAGCCTCACATCACCAAGTACAATGCCAAGCATCGGATCGAGTGGTGTAAAGCATGCCACCACTGGACTCTGGAGCAGCTGCATGCAAGCCTCACATCACCAAGTACAATGCCAAGCGTTGGATCGAGTGGTGTAAAGCATGCCATCACTGGACTCTGGAGCAGCTGCATGCAAGCCTCACATCCCCAAGTACAATGCCAAGCATCGGATCGAGTGGTGTAAAGCATGCCGCCACTGGACTCTGGAGCAGCTGCATGCAAGCCTCACATCACCAAGTACAATGCCAAGCATCGGATCGAGTGGTGTAAAGCATGCCGCCACTGGACTCTGGAGCAGCTGCATGCAAGCCTCACATCACCACGTACAATGCCAAGCGTCGGATCGAGTGGTGTAAAGCATGCCACCACTGGACTCTGGAGCAGCTGCATGCAAGCCTCACATCACCAAGTACAATGCCAAGCATCGGATCGAGTGGTGTAAAGCATGCCACCACTGGACTCTGGAGCAGCTGCATGCAAGCCTCACATCACCAAGTACAATGCCAAGCATCGGATCGAGTGGTGTAAAGCATGCCACTACTGGACTCTGGAGCATGGGAAACATGTTCTGTGGAGTCCTCACTGTTTGCCAGTATGATAGGTGAGTCTGGGTTTGGCGGATGCCACGAGAATGTTAACTGCTGGACTGCATTGTGCCAACTGTAAAGTTTGGTGGAGGAGGGATAATGCTATGGGGCTGGGCTCTTTACTTCTAGTGATGGGAAATCTTAATTCTTCAGCATACCAAGACATTTTGGACTATGCTGTGCATCTGACTTTGTGGGAACAGTTTGAGGAAGACCGGTTTGTATTCCAGCATGGATTTACCCCAGAGAGCAAAGCAAGGCCCATAAAGACATGGCTGGATGACTTTGGAAGAACTTGACTGGCTGCACAGAGATCTGACCTCAAACCATTGAACACCTTTGGGACGAACTGGATGGAGATTGTGGGTCAGACCTTCTCATCCGACATCAGTGCCTGACCTCACAAATGATCTACTGGATGGATGTGCAACAATTCTTACAGAAACTCCAAAACCATGTGTAAAACCTTCCCAGAAGGGTGGAAGCTGTTATACTGCAAAGAGAGGGGCCAACTATATATACATAATACCTATATATAGTATAAATATTTATATTAAGAAGGTGTACCTGGTTTCGTAATGAGAAGTCTACGCATGCATGGGATCTAGATATAATACAGGGCTGGCAGGGATACACGGCACTGTGTACCTTGTTACGGGCTGGCCAGCGCTGTTACCTGTTGCAGCCCGTGGGTCACATGCCCAGCGCTAGTGATGGGGTTGTAATGGGTGCTTTAATTATACAACCTGGAGGAGCTGGTGATTGTAAATCCGGGAGCGTTCCCGTAATTAGCGCTGCTCCCATCGTGTGCCATTTATCCGCGGGAGCCCATTTCAGGCCTCTCCTGCCGCCGGGCCCCCGAGTCACAGGTTAGTGGGGATTCGTCACTCTTCTCAGGTCAGGTCACACGGCTTGTAAGTAATACATGTTACTGCAGATACGTATGATAAGGACAGCGTGGGATAATGGGATTCATAGTATAACTCTAACCTCATCACTGGCTTTTATTCATGAGAATGGCAGAGAATTAAGAAGGGAATTTCAAACTTAAGGCAAAAGTAGTCGATCTGGAGAAATCCTCCCATTGGGTCTGCTCACTAAAAAGTGACCTGTGCTGAGCTGACAACTGAACTTCACAAATCAGGCATTAACAGTCGATCTGGAAAAACTCCTCAACTTGCCTCTCTTTCCATCTCTGCTGTTAATGCCTGGTTTCTTTTATTTAAGCGGAGTAGAAGTCCTGTCCCGGTGTGAGTGCCGACTATGGCACTGTGCACAAGTAACACTGCAGTTAAACAATGTATATGTGAAATGAATGTACACGGCTTTTATTCCTGGGAAATCAGATGGGATTGTCACGGTCTGCGCCTCTCAAGCTGACAGTCGCAGATGCTGCTTGTGTTGGGAGAATGTAGAGTGCTTACAGCAAGATAAATTGTATATTTAAATGTACCTGTGGGGTCTCTTCTTTATCACCTTCCAGCGTCGTATGTAAACAAACTGCACTGGAAAATGTGCCACAAGGTGATAAACAGGGAACGGACAGCACAGACTCCTGCGTTTGCGTGCAGGTCACAGTATAAGCCATGTTTAGGTGACAGAGGCCTTTAATCCTCACCGTGGGTAAGGGTGATGTGGACAGGTTATGTGTCATTACTGTAGGATATCTAATCAGCTGCTAATCCAGCTGGATGATCATTCTACCATGCATTACCCATTGATCTGTCTAATAGAAGAAACCATTATCTGTCCACGATGGGTCTCTGCCTGGGTAACCGTGCTGAACCTATACCTTTAAAACCCCGCAATGTGCGTCCGTAATATGTATGTGCTTCATTTCTAATGTATTAACTTCTATGCTAATCATTTTACTGGACTGGAATTGAGAAAGGAGATTTGTGGATGAGTAAAATGATACATGTAGAAGATACTGCATTTGAAATTATGCGCACAAATATATTTTTGACGCACGTTGTGGCTGGTGTGTCTGGGCTGCAACAAGTACATTGTATTATTATGATATTACCAGTGGGATCAAAGAATCTGTCTAGTACTTATTGCTGAAAACACACCAAAAAAATGATCTATACATTGGATATTTATAAAACGTGGGTGCAGAACAGTAACCACGGAAACCGATGGAATGTTCCTGCTGATTACATCACCATAACAAATCACCACGGAAACCGATAGAATGTTCCTGCTGATTACATCACCATAACAAATCACCACGGAAACCGAAGGAATGTTCCTGCTGATTACATCACCATAACAAATCACCACGGAAACCGATGGAATGTTCTTGCTGATTACATCACCTTAACAAATCACCACGGAAACCGATGGAATGTTCCTGCTGATTACATCACCTTAACAAATCACCACGGAAACCGATGGAATGTTCCTGCTGATTACATCACTCTAACAAATCACCACGGAAACCGATGGAATGTTCCTGCTGATTACATCACCATAACAAATCACCACGGAAACCGATGGAATGTGTAGTGTATAAAAATAACATGTAACGAAGTGTTTAACCTGGAAGAGTATGTGCAGGTGATATAAGCATCAGCCAATCTTATGGTATTCATTTTATAAAGCTCAGAAAGGCTGGGTCAATCGTGGATGATCTTACAGATGATGCCGTGTAAAGCACGGTGTGTTTATTTATTCAGCGGATTTCTGTTTCCTCAGCGTGAGTGATTGAAAGTCATCTTTCTCGGACTCCGGGCTTCGTTACAGTCCAGTCCGTCAGTAAATCATTGGTGTCTGTTCAGTTTATTCTAAGAAATCCCAGGATCCCCGGCAAGTGCTGCACAATTGATGGGCAAATAGCGTAAAATGGCAGCATTGTCCAGATTAGCAGTCCCGGCGGGGCCGTACATGTCAGAAACCATTCCAAGAATCTCTATATAACGATCTGGCTAATTATCAGATGGGAAGGATTATTCCATGGTCAGATGACTTGTATTTCAGACTGTTACTACATATTCATAGATCCCCAGCCAAGTGCATTATCACAGAATAAATAGTGCGCTCCCTGGGCCGCCATCACACAGGCTCCTCCTCCTGCGCAAAATAACCATTCATATTATATGTATAAATATCCTGTGACCTGACACTGCACCATGATATTCACCATCCTGTAACCTGACACTGCACCATGATATTCACCATCCTGTGACCTGACACTGCACCATGATATTCACCATCCTGTGACCTGGCACTGCACTATGATATTCACCATCCTGTGACCTGACACTGCACCATGATATTCACCAACCTGTGACCTGACACTGCACCATGATATTCACCATCCTGTGACCTCACACTGCACCATGATATTCACCATCCTGCGACCTGACACTGCACCATGATATTCACCATCCTGTGACCTGGCACTGCACTATGATATTCACCATCCTGCGACCTGACACTGCACCATGATATTCACCATCCTGCGACCTGGCACTGCACCATGATATTCACCATCCTGTGACCTGACACTGCACCATGATATTCACCATCCTGTGACCTGACACTGCACCATGATATTCACCATCCTGCGACCTGACACTGCACCATGATATTCACCATCCTGCGACCTGACACTGCACCATGATATTCACCATCCTGTGACCTGACACTGCACCATGATATTCACCAACCTGTGACCTGACACTGCACCATGATATTCACCATCCTGTGACCTGACACTGCACCATGATATTCACCATCCTGTGACCTGGCACTGCACCATGATATTCACCATCCTGTGACCTGACACTGCACCATGATATTCACCATCCTGTGATGGATACCAGTGCATGCTCTGTTTAATGGTGGGCTCCTCTCACTGGCTCTGTACATGGGGTTTTGTGTCTCTCTCTGTTGGCTCTGTACATGGGGTTTTGTGTCTCTCTCTGTTGGCTCTGTACATGGGGTTTTGTGTCTCTCTCTTTTGGCTCTGTACATGGGGTTTTGTCTCTGTTGGCTCTGTACATGGGGTTTTGTGTCTCTCTCTTTTGGCTCTGTACATGGGGTTTTGTCTCTGTTGGCTCTGTACATGGGGTTTTGTGTCTCTCTCTGTTGGCTCTGTACATGGGGTTTTGTGTCTCTCTCTGTTGGCTCTGTACATGGGGTTTTGTCTCTCTGTTGGCTCTGTACATGGGGTTTTGTCTCTCTGTTGGCTCTGTACATGGGGTTTTGTCTTTTCCGCTCTCTGTTGGCTCTGTACATGGGGTTTTGTCTCTCTCTCTCTTTTGGCTCTGTACATGGGGTTTTGGCTCTCTCTCTCTGTTGGCTCTGTACATGAGGTTTTGTGTGTCTCTCTCTCTGTTGGCTCTGTACATGGGGTTTTGTGTGTCTCTCTCTCTGTTGGCTCTGTACATGGGGTTTTGTGTATCTCTCTGTTGGCTCTGTACATGGGGTTTTGTCTCTCTGTTGGCTCTGTACATGGGGTTTTGTGTGTCTCTCTCTCTGTTGGCTCTGTACGTGAGGTTTTGTGTGTCCCTCTCTCTGTTGGCTCTGTACATGGGGTTTTGTGTGTGTGTCTCTCTCTCTCTCTCTCTCTCTCTCTCTGTTGGCTCTGTACATGGGGTTTGGGGTTTTGTCTCTCTGTTGGCTCTGTACATGGGGTTTTGTCTCTCTGTTGGCTCTGTTCATGGGTTTTGTCTCTCTGTTGGCTCTGTTCATGGGTTTTGTCTCTCTGTTGGCTCTGTTCATGGGTTTTGGCTCTCTCTGTTGGCTCTGTACACGGGGTTTTGGCTCTCTCTGTTGGCTCTGTACATGGGGTTTTGGCTCTCTCGGTTGGCTCTGTACATGGGGTTTTGGCTCTCTCGGTTGGCTCTGTACACTGGGTTTTGGCTCTCTCTGTTGGCTCTGTTCATGGGGGTTTGTGTCTCTGTTGGCTCTGTACATGGGGTTTTGTGTGTCTCTCTCTCTGTTGGCTCTGTACATGGGGTTTTGTCTCTCTCTGTTGGCTCTGTTCATGGGGGTTTGTGTCTCTGTTGGCTCTGTTAATGGGGTTTTGTCTCTCTGTTGGCTCTGTACATGGGGTTTTGTCTCTGTTGGCTCTGTACATGGGGTTTTGTCTCTCTGTTGGCTCTGTACATGGGGTTTTGTCTCTCTGTTGGCTCTGTTCATTGGTTTTGTCTCTCTGTTGGCTCTGTACATGGGGTTTTGTCTCTCTGTTGGCTCTGTTCATGGGTTTTGTCTCTCTGTTGGCTCTGTACATGGGGTTTTGTCTCTGTTGGCTCATGTACATGGGGTTTTGTCTCTGTTGGCTCTGTTCATGGGGTTTTGTCTCTCTGTTGGCTCTGTTAATGGGGTTTTGTCTCTCTGTTGGCTCTGTACATGGGGTTTTGTCTCTCTGTTGGCTCATGTAAATGGGGTTTTGTCTCTGTTGGCTCTGTTCATGGGGTTTTGTCTCTCTGTTGGCTCTGTTAATGAGGTTTTGTCTCTCTGTTGGCTCTGTACATGGGGTTTTGTCTCTCTGTTGGCTCTGTTCATGGGTTTTGTCTCTCTGTTGGCTCTGTACATGGGGTTTTGTCTCTGTTGGCTCATGTACATGGGGTTTTGTCTCTGTTGGCTCTGTTCATGGGGTTTTGTCTCTCTGTTGGCTCTGTTAATGGGGTTTTGTCTCTCTGTTGGCTCTGTACATGGGGTTTTGTCTCTCTGTTGGCTCTGTACATGGGGTTTTGTCTCTCTGTTGGCTCTGTACATGGGGTTTTGTCTCTCTGTTGGCTCTGTTCATGGGGTTTTGTCTCTCTTTCTCTGTTGTCTCTCTCTCACTTGGCTCCGTGCCACACTATGCTCTTGGCGTCTGGCATTGTGTTGGCAGTATCAGGTTTGGTGAATCCACAGACCTCTTTGCTCCTGTGTGTTGTGCTCCAGTCAACACGTATAATGTAATGGTATTTGAGTGCGGTAATGTGCACTGCTTAGTGCCTCTGGATGGACTGGATCAGCCGGACATAGAAGTGCAAAGTGTAATGGATTCTGATTTCTCCACTTGATATCATCTCTCCTATTCAGCATCTCTCCAATTGCCTTGTCAGGAGGATTGATATTTGCTAAAACCCTTCAACCCCCCCCCCCCCCCCCCCCCCCTGCTCCCCTCCTCCTCTAACCACAAGTATCTGCACTCATTGATTTTCCTTCAGTCGTGGATTTGTACAATGAGTCTCGGAGGAGCATTGTCAGTATAGGCTTCGTGCCCACGTGTGTGCTTCCGAATAACTAACCATGGTCCTGACACGGACATGCGTGGTGTGAGAACGGCTAAGGATTCCCCATCAATTCCCTCGTTTGCAAATAGGGCCAGAAATCAAGATATTTTGTCAAATTACATTTCGCGGGTATATCTGCTGTAGGATTGAGATTAGCTCTGTAACCAATTCCTCTGGTGGTTTTTGTGATGTTTTTGCCCCTTTAGGGGTAAGTCCCAAAGCTTGAGGCACTTTGGGGAAGGTGTCCTCCTCCATTACAGATTATGGAGTTATTATAGCTGGGAAATCTACTGAGATTTGCTGGCTGACCCCAGCCTGAGAGCTAACTTCCAGACCCTTCATGTCCCGATATAGATCTTTGTTATTGGTCCTGGGGAAGCCGCCAGGATTTGCTGGCTGACCCCAGTCCTGCATCCTCTGCCCCAGAGCAAGCGTCCTTCCCCCAGATGTTTGTTATTGGTCCTGGGGAACCTGCCGGGATTTGCTGGCTGACCCCAGTCCTGCATCCTCTGCCCCAGAGCTAGCGTCCTGCCCCCAGATGTTTGTTATTGGTCCTGGGGAAGCCTCCGGGATTTGCTGGCTGACCCCACTCTGGCATCCTCTGCCCCAGAGCTAGCAACCTGCCCCCCAGATCTTTGCTGCTTGCACCCCCAACCTTGCTGACATTCAGCTTTCCTCTGCCGTTGCATGAAAGAAAAATATCACAGAAATTTCAAACAAAACACATTGGACTCAAACTCGACAAATCATTTAGACCATTAGAGGCATAACGAACCTTAACAGGCGGCCGTCCTTGTTCCCAGCATCTCATCTCCACCAGACAGACTGGAAGGTCATTCTCATTAAAAACGTGTCTGAGTCCTCTCTATACCCACACGGCCACGTGACTGGCTTTTATCAGCCACCAAGTATCCACATCAACCAAACACTGGATGAAATTGGCTATTAGGCTCACATACTGGCCACGGATCTGGATTTTAATCCCTAAACAACTGCTCCAAAAGGATCCCCCCCTCATCTCCAAAAGGCCAACATCAACTTGTCTACAGTTGACTTGTCTGTTAAAGCCTTATACTGTGACCGTATCACCTAAACACGGCTTATACTGTGACCGTATCACCTAAACACTGCTTATACTGTGACTGTATCACCTAAACACTGCTTATACTGTGACTGTGTCACCCAAACACTGCTTATACTGTGACTGTCACCCAAACACTGCTTATACTGTGACTGTATCACCTAAACACTGCTTATACTGTGACTGTGTCACCCAAATACTGCTTATACTGTGACTGTATCACCCAAACACTGCTTATACTGTGACTGTATCACCCAAACTTCTTATGCTGTGACTGTATCACCCAAACACTGCTCATACTGTGACTGTATCACCCAAACACTGCTTATACTGTGACTGTATCACCCAAACACTGCTTATACTGTGACTGTATCACCTAAACACTGCTTATACTGTGACTGTATCACCCAAACACTGCTTATACTGTGACTGTATCACCCAAACACTGCTTATACTGTGACTGTATCACCCAAACACTGCTTATACTGTGACTGTATCACCCAAACACTGCTTATACTGTGACTGTATCACCCAAACACTGCTTATACTGTGACTGTATCACCCAAACACTGCTTATACTGTGACTGTGTCACCCAAACACTGCTTATACTGTGACTGTATCACCCAAACACTGCTTATACTGTGACTGTATCACCCAAACACTGCTTATACTGTGACTGTGTCACCTAAACACTGCTTATACTGTGACTGTGTCACCTAAACACTGCTTATACTGTGACTGTATTACCCAAACACTGCTTATACTGTGACTGTATCACCCAAACACTGCTTGTACTGTGACTGTATCACCCAAACACTGCTTATACTGTGACTGTGTCACCCAAACACTGCTTATACTGTGACTGTGTCACCCAAACACTGCTTATACTGTGACTGTGTCACCCAAACACTGCTTATACTGTGACTGTGTCACCCAAACACTGCTTATACTGTGACTGTGTCACCCAAACACTGCTTATACTGTGACTGTGTCACCCAAACACTGCTTATACTGTGACTGTGTCACCCAAACACTGCTTATACTGTGACTGTGTCACCCAAACACTGCTTATACTGTGACTGTGTCACCCAAACACTGCTTATACTGTGACTGTGTCACCCAAACACTGCTTATACTGTGACTGTGTCACCCAAACACTGCTTATACTGTGACTGTCACCCAAACACTGCTTATACTGTGACTGTCACCCAAACACTGCTTATACTGTGACTGTGTCACCCAAACACTGCTTATACTGTGACTGTATCACCTAAACACTGCTTATACTGTGACTGCATCACCCAAACATTGCTTATACCAGGGCTTGACAAATTTAATTTTATTCTAGGAGCCAGCAAAAAATTTTAGGAGCCAGACAATCACGCAAACATACACGCAATTCATAAACACACACACACCAACCCTAGTCACATATACACCCCACACACACCAACCCATGTCACATATACACCCCACACACCAACCCACTTCACATATACACACACACACTTCACATATACACCTCACATATATACCCCCCTTCACATATACAACTCCCCCCCCACATATACATCCCTCCCCCCTTCACATATACACCTCCCCCCACACTTTACACATATATACCCCCCTTCACATATACACCTCCCCCCACACTTCACATATATATCCCCCCCCACTTCACATATACCCCCCCTTCACATATACACCTCCCCCCACACTTCACACATATATACCTCCCCTTCACATATACACCTCCCCCCCCCACACTTCACATATATACCCCCCCTTCACATATACATCTCCCCCCCCCCCCCCACACTTCACATATACATCCCTCACCCCCACTTCGCATATACAACTCAAACATACACAAGTTTTTTTTTCCCTTCTTAACTTCTGAGTGCTGGGTTGACAACCCAGCACTTAGCCGAAAGAGCCATGAAGATGGGCTGCGGCATGAATGTTCCCCCTCCCTGCTGCCTTACCTCATTGCTGGGGAGGGGGAACATTCGTGCCACAGCCGATCCTCATGGCTCTTTCGGCTGAACACTAACACACGTGTTGCGCGAGGGGGCGGAGCTTGCTGTCTGTCCCCTCGCGCTGCAAAAGACGGATGGCAGCGGCAAGGGGAACATTAGGGCAACGGCACCCGGGCGCCAGGCTCCATTTCCAGGTCGCCATGGCGACCTGGCGCCCGGGGTTTGTCGAGCCCTGGCTTATACTGTGACTGCATCACATAAACACTGCTTATACTGTGACTGTATCACCCAAACACTGCTTTTACTGTGACTGTATCACCCAAACACTGCTTATACTGTGACTGCATCACCCAAACACTGCTTTTACTGTGACTGTATCACCCAAACACTGCTTATACTGTGACTGTATCACCCAAACACTGCTTATACTGTGACTGTATCACCCAAACACTGCTTATACTGTGACTGTCACCTAAACACTTTTGCTGCAAATATGCCAACACAATGTATAGAGTTTGAGAAGTAAAAGAAAAGATTAATTTTTTGCATAATAATTCATACAGTACCAGTAAATAACATGAGGTCCTACCAGTGCTGTGGCACACAGGCAATTAACAGAAATGCTAATTCTGCAGCAATGAATGATTATCTGTAATATTATCATGTTGTTGATGGGAAGCCTCTTTAATTGGTGTTGATCTTGTCAGTAATGCTGACTGTCAGTGGCGTACAGGCCTGTGAGTGCCTGGACTGTGAGCGCCAATGCTGTCTATCCTATTTCCTTGAAGATAAAGCAGATTGTGGAGTAATGTGAAGCAGCATTAGCAGGTCTGGCCATTGCTAGTAATAGACTCAAAGCTGAAAGTGCTATTATAAGAGAGAGATCACAATCTGACTGTACTGCGCTGGCTTTAAATACACATCCTCAGTAATAACGCGGCTCTGTATGGGGGATCAGTGTGACGGTCAGCCAATAATAAGACGGCGTAACCCCCCGTCAGCCAATACAGACAGCGTAACCCCGTGTCAGCCAATACAGACAGCGTAACCCCCCGTCAGCCAATACAGACAGCGTAACCCCGCGTCACCCTTACCGACAGCGTAACCCCGCGTCACCCTTACAGACAGCGTAACCCCGCGTCACCCTTACAGACAGCGTAACCCCGCGTCACCCTTACAGACAGCGTAACCCCGCTTCACCCTTACAGACAGCGTAACCCCGCGTCACCCTTACAGACAGCGTAACCCCGCGTCACCCTTACAGACAGCGTAACCCAGCGTCACCCTTACAGACAGCGTAACCCCGCGTCACCCTTACAGACAGCGTAACCCCGCGTCACCCTTATAGACAGCGTAACCCCGCGTCACCCTTACAGACAGCGTAACCCCGCGTCTCCCTTACAGACAGCGTAACCCCGCGTCACCCTTACAGACAGCGTAACCCCGCGTCACCCAATACAGACAGCGTAACCCCGCGTCACCCTTACAGACAGCGCAACCCCGCGTCACCCTTACAGACAGCGTAACCCCGCGTCGCCCTTACAGACAGCGTAACCCCGCGTCACCCAATACAGACAGCGCAACCCCGCGTCACTCAATACAGACAGCGTAACCCCGCGTCACCCTTACAGACAGCGTAACCCCGCGTCACCCTTACAGACAGCGTAACCCCGCGTCACCCTTACAGACAGCGTAACCCCGCGTCACCCTTACAGACAGCGTAACCCCGCGTCACCCTTACAGACAGCGTAACCCTGCGTAGGGAGAGCTACCCAGCTATGCATCGCAGTGATGTCGGGGGGGGGGGCATATTACAGCCAGGATAGGGTGATCTATCACAGAGCATTATAATAAGGGATTTAATAAGAATAATGAGCACAATTACCAGGATAACCTGTTTCCAAGGCTGCAGCTTCCTGGAGCGTGCCATGCAGCCTCTGGGTGAAGGTTAATAAGGTAGTCAGAGAATCGTAATGGCCTGTTTATTGCAGCGCTTGTTAAAGCTTTCTATAGTGATGAAGAATGGTCTGCAGACGTCTGTTCTGAAATGGTTTGGTACGGTCTGTTCGTCGCTCCATTTCTTTGGTCTGGCTAAGGTAGCAGTAACCTGGATAATTGTAATAAAGTGGAGAGTTTGATCTAATGCACTTTCTTCTCTCTTCCTGCCAGTAATCAGCAAGCCGTCTTGCTGGAGAACGTCCCGTGTAAAAACACCACCTGCACACGCATGTTCGAAGTCCTGTGGGAGATCTCAGACCTGAACCAGATCACGGACGCCGTGGTGGCTGCCTTCTTTGACATCTACGAAGATGTGAGTTTACATCTGGCCATTACTGTGACATGCTAGGAGCCAGGCAAATAATGAAGCGTGATTCACTGCACGCACCCAGCCGTGGGAAAGAGGTCTGATCATGTCTGCTTTCAACTGCTTCAGCCATGGACCTCACACCAGAATGTATTATTTAGTGTGAAAACACCAGGAATACTGTTTCACGTAGACGCTTGGAAGGGCTCTATCATTACTCGCTTATATTATAAGCCTCCAAGTATTGGTACTGATAGAGATAGTCCACTTCTGTTACACACACACAGAGTGTCATGGATGGATCAGGCTTGCAAGGACAGCAGTTGCCAAAAATAAAGTTCTGTTTCATTGAAATAGACTCTGGGGTCAGATCTTCCCTTGTCTGATCCGACATGTCACCCCCTGATCTAGATATGCAGAACAAAGATTCTAAACAACGTTTGCCCCCTGATAGAGCTATACAGTGCAAAGATTCTAAACAACATGTCCGCCCCCTCATAGAGCTATACAGAGCAAAGATTCTAAACAACATGTCCGCCCCCTGATAGAGCTATACAGAGCAAATATTCTAAACAACATGCCCGCCCCCTGATAGAGCTATACAGAGCAAAGATTCTAAACAACATGTCCGCCCCCTCATAGAGCTATACAGAGCAAATATTCTAAACAACATGTCCGCCCCCTGATAGAGCTATACAGAGCAAATATTCTAAACAACATGTCTGCCCCCTGATAGCGCTATACAAAGCAAAGATTCTAAACAACATGTCCGCCCCTGATAGAGCTATACAGAGCAAAGATTCTAAACAACATGTCCGCACCTGATAGAGCTATACAGAGCAAAGATTCTAAACAACATGTCTGCCCCCTGATAGAGCTATACAGAGCAAAGATTCTAAACAACGTGTCCGCCCCCCTGATAGAGCTATACAGAGCAAAGATTCTAAACAACATGTCCTCCCCCTGATAGAGCTATACAGAGCAATGATTCTAAACAACATGTCTACCACCTGATAGAGCTATACAGAGCAAAGATTCTAACAACATGTCCACCCCCTGATAGAGCTATACAGAGCAAAGATTCTAAACAACATGTCCGCCCCTGATAGAGCTATACAGAGCAGAGATTCCAAACAACATGTCTGCCCCCTGATAGAGCTATACAGAGCAAAGATTCTAAACAACATGTCCGCCCCTGAGAGAGCTATACAGAGCAGAGATTCCAAACAACATGTCCACCCCCTGATAGAGCTATACAGAGCAGAGATGGCCCAATAAGGGTACTTTATTTGTATTTTTTCATTAAAATATGTATATGTAAAATGTCTGCACTTGATGAAATATTTCCATTAAATACACTGTATTTGTTTGTCCTTTAATTAGGAGATATTAATTAGCAGGCAGCGAGGGTTCTGTATGATTGTAATTCCATGGTATCCATGGGGACTGGACCACTTCTAGAACTCTGCCCACCAGTTGGCCTTTATCCTTTATACAAGACCCCCACTGATTGCTGTGTGGGATGAAGCAGTTAGAGGAGGATACTGTTACCCAGTTTAATGGAACTCATTTTATCTGCCTCGGAATGATGTGAAGGGCTTCAGTAATGCAGGACATTTGGAATACATCAAAGCACATTCAGAAAGCTAGCTTTAAATACACAAACCAGGTAAAAGCTTTCCCTGAAATGAACTATTCTCCGAAAATCTCGGAATAATATCCGTAAACCAATAACATATCTTCATTCACTACTGGGGAGGTTAAATCCCATGGAAACTGGTTTGTACAAGCACTCTGTTACATGCTGTGAATACAGAGGATAAAGCATGATCTGTACATCGGGCAGTGTGCATAAAATCTCCCGCAAAATGTCTGGAGTTTTATAAAGAAGCAAAATCACCATTATACAAAACAAACGTCAATTGCATCTTTCTACTCTTTTCCTGACACGTTGCAGTGTGGCAGAGAGGGACCACTTTACAAGATTCAGGAGTCTGCCTTATACACAGGCACACATTCAGGAGTCTGCCTTATACACAGGCACACATTCAGGAGTCTGCCTTATACACAGGCACACATTCAGGAGTCTGCCTTATACACAGGCGCACATTCAGGAGTCTGCCTTATACACAGGCACACATTCAGGAGTCTGCCTTATACACAGGCGCACATTCGGGAGTCTGCCTTATACACAGGCGCACATTCAGGAGTCTGCCTTATACACAGGCGCACATTCAGGAGTCTGCCTTATACACAGGCGCACATTCAGGAGTCTGCCTTATACACAGGCGCACATTCAGGAGTCTGCCTTATACACAGGCGCACATTCAGGAGTCTGCCTTATACACAGGCGCACATTCGGGAGTCTGCCTTATACACAGGCGCACATTCGGGAGTCTGCCTTATACACAGGCGCACATTCAGGAGTCTGCCTTATACACAGGCACACATTCGGGAGTCTGCCTTATACACAGGCGCACATTCAGGAGTCTGCCTTATACACAGGCGCACATTCGGGAGTCTGCCTTATACACAGGCGCACATTCAGGAGTCTGCCTTATACACAGGCGCACATTCAGGAGTCTGCCTTATACACAGGCGCACATTCAGGAGTCTGCCTTATACACAGGCGCACATTCAGGAGTCTGCCTTATACACAGGCGCACATTCAGGAGTCTGCCTTATACACAGGCGCACATTCGGGAGTCTGCCTTATACACAGGCGCACATTCGGGAGTCTGCCTTATACACAGGCGCACATTCAGGAGTCTGCCTTATACACAGGCGCACATTCAGGAGTCTGCCTTATACACAGGCGCACATTCGGGAGTCTGCCTTATACACAGGCGCACACGCAGCTAGCGCCGTTATCTGTGGTTTAAATGTCTGTGGTGTCATGTGGCTGGATATGTAAAGGACACATTTTTCTTTGCTTCTCTATACAGGGAGTGCAGAATTATTAGGCAAATGAGTATTTTGACCACATCATCCTCTTCATGCATGTTGTCTTACTCCAAGCTGTATAGGCTCGAAAGCCTACTACCAATTAAGCATATTAGGTGATGTGCATCTCTGTAATGAGAAGGGGTGGGGTCTAATGACATCAACACCCTATATCAGGTGTGCATAATTATTAGGCAACTTCCTTTCCTTTGGCAAAATGGGTCAAAAGAAGGACTTGACAGGCTCATAAAAGTCAAAAATAGTGAGATATCTTGCAGAGGGATGCAGCACTCTTAAAATTGCAAAGCTTCTGAAGCGTGATCATCGAACAATCAAGCGTTTCATTCAAAATAGTCAACAGGGTCGCAAGAAGCGTGTGGAAAAACCAAGGCGCAAAATAACTGCCCATGAACTGAGAAAAGTCAAGCGTGCAGCTGCCACGATGCCCCTTGCCACCAGTTTGGCCATATTTCAGAGCTGCAACATCACTGGAGTGCCCAAAAGCACAAGGTGTGCAATACTCAGAGACATGGCCAAGGTAAGAAAGGCTGAAAGACGACCACCACTGAACAAGACACACAAGCTGAAACGTCAAGACTGGGCCAAGAAATATCTCAAGACTGATTTTTCTAAGGTTTTATGGACTGATGAAATGAGAGTGAGTCTTGATGGGCCAGATGGATGGGCCCGTGGCTGGATTGGTAAAGGGCCAGTAGAGAGCTCCAGTCCGACTTAGACGCCAGCAAGGTGGAGGTGGAGTACTGGTTTGGGCTGGTATCATCAAAGATGAGCTTGTGGGGCCTTTTTGGGTTGAGGATGGAGTCAAGCTCAACTCCCAGTCCTACTGCCAGTTCCTGGAAGACACCTTCTTCAAGCAGTGGTACAGGAAGAAGTCTGCATCCTTCAAGAAAAACATGATTTTCATGCAGGACAATGCTCCATCACACGCGTCCAAGTACTCCACAGCGTGGCTGGCAAGAAAGGGTATAAAAGAAGAAAATCTAATGACATGGCCTCCTTGTTCACCTGATCTGAACCCCATTGAGAACCTGTGGTCCATCATCAAATGTGAGATTTACAAGGAGGGAAAACAGTACACCTCTCTGAACAGTGTCTGGGAGGCTGTGGTTGCTGCTGCACGCAATGTTGATGGTGAACAGATCAAAACACTGACAGAATCCATGGATGGCAGGCTTTTGAGTGTCCTTGCAAAGAAAGGTGGCTATATTGGTCACTGATTTGTTTTTGTTTTGATTTTGAATGTCAGAAATGTATATTTGTGAATGTTGAGATGTTATATTGGTTTCACTGGTAAAAATAAATAATTGAAATGGGTATATATTTGTTTTTTGTTAAGTTGCCTAATAATTATGCACAGTAATAGTCACCTGCACACACAGATATCCCCCTAAAATAGCTAAAACTAAAAACTACTTCCAAAAATATTCAGCTTTGATATTAATGAGTTTTTTGGGTTCATTGAGAACATGGTTGTTGTTCAATAATAAAATTAATCCTCAAAAATACAACTTGCCTAATAATTCTGCACTCCCTGTATATTTGTTTTCATTTCAAACTTGCTGTATGAAATCAGTATAACCCTTCGTTTCCAGTGTGTAGAGGTCAGAGGCTCCCTAGCTCCTGATAGGATGTGAGGGATAACCCTGGCTGTTTGTCTTTGCAGGGAATCCTGGATATTATCGTGCTGGGGAAAGGATATTCCGAAAATAATAACGCTGTTCATATCTTACTCAATAACTTCGAAGCAGACGCTTATTTTGTGAAAGTCATTGGTAAGTATGAGAGGGACTGTCCTGCTACATGTTACTAAGGGAATTCCCATGCCACGAAGGTGTAATAATGTATCACATGGATAGCTGTGTAATATTACTAAAGGAATTCCCATGCCACGAAGGTGTAATAATGTATCACATGGGAAGCTGTGTAATGTTACTAAGGGAATTCCCATGCCACGAAGGTGTAATAATGTATCACATGGATAGCTGTGTAATGTTACTAAGGGAATTCCCATCCCATGGAAGGTGTAATAATGTATCACATGGGGAGCTGTGTAATGTTACTAAGGGAATTCCCATGCCACGAAGGTGTAATAATGTATCACATGGGGAACTGTGTAATGTTACTAAGGGAATTCCCATGCCACGAAGGTGTAATAATGTATCACATGGGGAGCTGTGTAATGTTACTAAGGGAATTCCCATCCCATGGAAGGTGTAATAATGTATCACATGGGGAGCTGTGTAATGTTACTAAGGGAATTCCCATGCCACGAAGGTGTAATAATGTATCGCATGGGGAGCTGTGTAATGTTACTAAGGGAATTCCCATGCCACGAAGGTGTAATAATGTATCACATGGGGAGCTGTGTAATGTTACTAAGGGAATTCCCATGCCACGAAGGTGTAATAATGTATCACATGGGGAGCTGTGTAATGTTACTAAGGGAATTCCCATCCCATGGAAGGTGTAATAATGTATCACATGGGGAGCTGTGTAATGTTACTAAGGGAATTCCCATGCCACGAAGGTGTAATAATGTATCACATGGGGAGCTGTGTAATGTTACTAAGGGAATTCCCATCCCACGGAAGGTGTAATAATGTATCACATGGGGAGCTGTGTAATGTTACTAAGGGAATTCCCATCCCACTGAAGGTGTAATAATGTATCACATGGGGAGCTGTGTAATGTTACTAAGGGAATTCCCATCCCACTGAAGGTGTAATAATGTATCACATGGGGAGCTGTGTAATGTTACTAAGGGAATTCCCATTCCACGGAAGGTGTAATAATGAATCTCATGGGTCCCCAGAGCTGTGTAATGTTACTAAGGGAATTCCCATCCCACGGAAGGTGTAATAATGAATCTCATGGATCCCCAGAGCTGTGTAATGTTACGCAGGGAATTCCCATCCCACAGAAGGTGTAATAATGTATCACATGGATAGCTGTGTAATATTACTAAAGGAATTCCCATGCCACGAAGGTGTAATAATGTATCACATGGGAAGCTGTGTAATGTTACTAAGGGAATTCCCATGCCACGAAGGTGTAATAATGTATCACATGGATAGCTGTGTAATGTTACTAAGGGAATTCCCATCCCATGGAAGGTGTAATAATGTATCACATGGGGAGCTGTGTAATGTTACTAAGGGAATTCCCATGCCACGAAGGTGTAATAATGTATCACATGGGGAGCTGTGTAATGTTACTAAGGGAATTCCCATGCCACGAAGGTGTAATAATGTATCACATGGGGAGCTGTGTAATGTTACTAAGGGAATTCCCATCCCACTGAAGGTGTAATAATGTATCACATGGGGAGCTGTGTAATGTTACGCAGGGAATTCCCATCCCACGGAAGGTGTAATAATGAATCACATGGGTCCCTAGAGCTGTGTAATGTTACGCAGGGAATTCCCATCCCACGGAAGGTGTAATAATGTATCACATGGATCCCCAGAGCTGTTTAATGTTACGCAGGGAATTCCCATCCCACGGAAGGTGTAATAATGAATCACATGGGTCCCTAGAGCTGTGTAATGTTATGCAGGGAATTCCCATCCCACGGAAGGTGTAATAATGTATCACATGGATCCCCAGAGCTGTGTAATGTTACGCAGGGAATTCCCATCCCACGGAAGGTGTAATAATGTATCACATGGGGAGCTGTGTAATGTTACGCAGGGAATTCCCTTCCCACGGAAGGTGTAATAATGTATCACATGGGGAGCTGTGTAATGTTACGCAGGGAATTCCCTTCCCACGGAAGGTGTAATAATGAATCACATGGGTCCCTAGAGCTGTGTAATGTTACGCAGGGAATTCCCATCCCACGGAAGGTGTAATAATGTATCACATGGATCCCCAGAGCTGTGTAATGTTACGCAGGGAATTCCCATCCCACGGAAGGTGTAATAATGTATCACATGGATCCCCAGAGCTGTGTAATGTTACGCAGGGAATTCCCATCCCACGGAAGGTGTAATAATGAATCTCATGGATCACCAGAGCTGTGTAATGTTACTAAGGGAATTCCCATCCCACGGAAGGTGTAATAATGTATCACATGGGGAGCTGTGTAATGTTACTAAGGGAATTCCCATCCCACGGAAGGTGTAATAATGTATCACATGGGGAGCTGTGTAATGTTACTAAGGGAATACCCATCCCACGGAAGGTGTAATAATGAATCTCATGGGTCCCCAGAGCTGTGTAATGTTACGCAGGGAATTCCCATCCCACGGAAGGTGTAATAATTAATCACATGGATCCCCAGAGCTGTGTAATGTTTAATTAAAGAACAAATAAATGTTTTTTGTTTTCATTTGTTTTTCTAATAAGCACATGTGAAAGAGTGATCGCTCCAGGATGAGTTTATCCTCTGGCCAGCAGTTTTCCTGGGAGGCAGGCAGCTTGGTCAGGTCCGCTAACGATTCCATCTGCTAGTGCAAAGAGAGACCCTTGCAATTTGAAAATGGGGGTATCTCTCTGCAATAGCAGAGAGAGAGCACCAGACCTGACAGACCCTGTGTAGGTGAGCAGGGCAAGCTCTGTTTGGCTGTGTGGCTGCTGACACTTTCAGTGCATGCATGCCTCCTGACTGGCTCTGCCTCAGCTCTGAGGCAGAACTGAGAGTAAACGTTTTTATCTGTAAAGATATGGGTCTGATTTACGTGGAAAAAGTAAAAGTAGCATTTTAACCCCTGCATCCTGGCCATGTCACTCGGGGGCAGACAGGGAAAGTCTGCGGCTACTGGAGGGTAAAAATCGGAATAAATCCCACACTCTTTCCTCTGTTGCCTTTGACATCACTGCTCACACATTCATTCAAATCCGGGCCCAAAGGAGAACCAGTCTGCATTTGTCAAATTTCTCGCTTCCATTAATAAGAATGAAACAAACAAACAGGAATTCATCTCATGGTTTTATTAATTCCAGCTTCGCTTACCAGCTGCACGCTGTAAAAAGAGCATTCCCGGGGAGGAAAGCGGTCTCGGGGAGGAAAGCGGTCCCTGGGATGTTGGAGAATTGATCACAGGGGCTTTAGACTCATTCCTTCCTGCACTAGTTTCACATCTCAGCAGATGGATAAGACATTCTGGAGCAGATGTTTCACCAGTATTAATGAGCACAGCGCGAGGGGCGGGGTAATTGGTCTACTAAACCTGGCCCATGGTCACAAGGGATACACCATGTCGCGGGGGGAGTGGTTATGAAAGCGTCTATGGAGATTATAGCTTTAAGCAGAGTATTTGGTCTTCTGTTCATTGAGTAGAATATTACACATCCTCCAGGTAAATACTCTGGCTGTGGGGGCACGCCTCTTGTGTCTTTGATTGAGATGAGAAACTGCTTGGATTTTACCACAGTATATGTAAAAAGACTCTGGGAGTAGCCGTGACCCCCAGCCCCCAGCACACACAGCACTGAAGGACAACTGTCAGCACAAGATAAAGTTCTGTTTCATTGAAAGATGGCTTGACTTGCAGGCATTTTAAATACTAGTGTTTTTATGAAAGAATGTACATAAAGCACCTTATTGAGCCCTCTCTGCTTTTATAGCGCTATTAGGGGGGCGGACATCTTGGGTCTTCCTTCATGTGACCCAAGATTCTAAGCATGTCCACCCCTGATAGAGCTATACAGAGCAAAGATTCTAAACAGCATGTCTGGCCCCTAATAGAGCTATACAGAGCAAAGATCCTAAACAACATATCTGGCCCCTGATAGAGCTATACAGAGCAAAGATTCTAAACAACATGTCCACCCCTGATAGAGCTATACAGAGCAAAGATTCTAAACAACATGTCCGCCCCCTGATAGAGCTATACAGAGCAAAGATTCTAACCAACATGGCCACCCCTGATAGAGCTATACAGAGCAAAGATTCTAAATAACATGTCCGCCCCCTGATAGAGCTATACAGAGCAAAGATTCTAAACAACATGTCCGCCCCCTGATAGAGCTATACAGAGCAAAGATTCTAAACACCATGGATATACACTAACCTCGCTGCCCTCTGTTCACAGTGCTCAGTGGATTCTGCTCCAGTGACTGCCCACATCAAGTCAAGGTAAGAACCATTTACTGATTATACGACAATTCCCAACGTTCCTCAGCATTATAGGCCACATCTAATCCAGCACTGATTTATTTGATTTAGATGATGCTCAACCAACCCAAATAGTCACACTTAATGTTACAGTAATATTGGGCAAGGTGTTTCCAAGAGCTTACTATTATATGTAACGGTCTGTTCTGGGGCAAAGTTGTCCCTAAGTGATCTAATCAGCAGAGACATCCTATTGGTTTCTATGGTGACTGCTCTGCCTTATTCTATTGGTTTCTATGGTGACTGCTCTGCCTTATTCTATTGGTTTCCATGGTGACTGCTCTGCCTTATTCTATTGGTTTCCATGGTGACTGCTCTGCCTTATTCTATTGGTTTCTATGGTGACTGCTCTGCCTTATTCTATTGGTTTCCATGGTGACTGCTCTGCCTTATTCTATTGGTTTCTATGGTGACTGCTCTGCCTTATTCTATTGGTTTCTATGGTGACTGCTCTGCCTTATTCTATTGGTTTCTATGGTGACTGCTCTGCCTTATTCTATTGGTTTCCATGGTGACTGCTTTGCCTTATTCTATTGGTTTCTATGGTGACTGCTCTGCCTTATTCTATTGGTTTGCATGGTGACTGCTCTGCCTTATTCTATTGGTTTCTATGGTGACTGCTCTGCCTTATTCTATTGGTTTCCATGGTGACTGCTCTGCCTTATTCTATTGGTTTCTATGGTGACTGCTCTGCCTTATTCTATTGGTTTCTATGGTGACTGCTCTGCCTTATTCTATTGGTTTCTATGGTGACTGCTCTGCCTTATTCTATTGGTTTCTATGGTGACTGCTCTGCCTTATTCTATTGGTTTCTATGGTGACTGCTCTGCCTTATTCTATTGGTTTCCATGGTGACTGCTCTGCCTTATTCTATTGGTTTCTATGGTGACTGCTCTGCCTTATTCTATTGGTTTCTATGGTGACTGCTCTGCCTTATTCTATTGGTTTCTATGGTGACTGCTCTGCCTTATTCTATTGGTTTCTATGGTGACTGCTCTGCCTTATTCTATTGGTTTCTATGGTGACTGCTCTGCCTTATTCTATTGGTTTCTATGGTGACTGCTCTGCCTTATTCTATTGGTTTCTATGGTGACTGCTCTGCCTTATTCTATTGGTTTCCATGGTGACTGCTCTGCCTTATTCTATTGGTTTCTATGGTGACTGCTCTGCCTTATTCTATTGGTTTCTATGGTGACTGCTCTGCCTTATTCTATTGGTTTGCATGGTGACTGCTCTGCCTTATTCTATTGGTTTCTATGGTGACTGCTCTGCCTTATTCTATTGGTTTCCATGGTGACTGCTCTGCCTTATTCTATTGGTTTCTATGGTGACTGCTCTGCCTTATTCTATTGGTTTCTATGGTGACTGCTCTGCCTTATTCTATTGGT
>CM069862.1:207358810-207428810 GCA_036172795.1 Pelodytes ibericus | reverse complement strand
CTGTACTCGGCCTGCTGAGAGATGCTAATTGGGATGGGATATCGCCATGGAAAAAAGTGAAATGTTCCTGCTGCACTTGAGCGTTCCCGGCTCTGGGGTGGTGTCATTGAGTTACCCAGCTCGCCATGCTTGCTTGTCTGCACTCAGTGACTCGCCACGCTGAGGTCCCATATAGATACCGCTGTTTAGACTATGGACTATATTCATGAAAGAGAGAAATCCAAACTAGACCTGTTTTCCACTAATAAAGGAACAGATTAGAAGTGTTTGATAGTAGCTACCAGTTCATCCCTGGGAAGCAGAGAGAGAGCCTTGTTATAAGGTCATGCTCTGAATGGATGTGCGTTCCACCAGAGGGGAAGCCCATGGCCATCTCTACAGATACAAGTCCTTGTTTTATTTAAGGAATGGGGAGAATTTTTCCAACTCTGCTTAATTCCCTCCAAGTCTTTCATGAATAAAGTCCCTATCACTGCTTTAAAACCATACACCCCAAACTCTGTGACTGTCCCATCAAGTCCGGGACTGTGAGCGGCTGTGCTTCTCGTGCATGTGAAGGTTTTTCAGTCTGTGGTTTCGGCTCCGTGGATGAGGCATGCCAGATTTCTGCATGGCTGCCCAGTTCTGCTCCTTCTCATCACTGGGTACAGCTCGGATGCTGTGTGTCCTTCACGTGTCACCTCCTCTGCCCCGGCACTTTAATAAGGACCCCAGCCGAGAATCCATCTCCCGCCGGTGGACGAGCAGAGCTTCCAGGAGCTTCGCAGGCACGAAATTCAGACAAAAACAAAAATGTATTGAACGTTCCTTATTATTTTATTGTCACTTATATGTATAATCTGCACACCTATAGGTTCTCTAGCATATATAGATTATTTGCCAGACCTTCAGGATGATCAGTTATTTAGGAATGGATCCTTTAGCTGGTCACTAGCTGATCTACACTAACAGATTTAATGAATATCCATCCTGTATTGCAGCCATTCGGAGTGAATCAGCCTGGTCCCTACATCATGTACACAACAGTGGACGCCAACGGCTACCTGAAAAACGCTTCCGGTACGTCTGTATTCTCCTCACTGTATACTGTGTCATGATCAGTGTCTTATTCTCAGTGCCAGCGGGTGCTATGATTGTGACAGGTTTTGCAGGGAGCCTGGGGTCTCTATGGCCCAGATCAGGTCTTGATGGTGCTTTTTTGGGGGGAGGATATTTTACTCCAGACAATAACTATTTTTTCCCGAGCTCCTTTTTTCCCCAACATGGAGCTGTATAATTACTCTGCTTTAGTCTTTTTGCATACATTATCCGTGCTGTACCCCGCTACTATGATCTGTTCAGTCCCCGGGCGAGTGGGCCGGGTATATAGGATAATACAGGTACAGACTGTATGGGAGGCGTGGATCACTGCTATACCCCGGCTGTATACAGCATTGTGCTGCTATGATCTGTTCAGTCCCCGGGCGAGTGGGCTGGGTATATAGGATAATACAGGTACAGACTGTGTGGGAGGCGTGGATCACTGCTATACCCTGGTATGTATTGATATCCTTATATATGGGTCAGATCGGACCCCCTGTCCGTAATGGATTCCACCCAGCCGTAATGCACTCTCCTGCACTCAGCTGCTCTGATCGAAGCCATCGATTCTTAATGTTGGGAAATAAAAGAGCGAACTGTGCTGTGTCTGCAAAGCTTTCCACCCTTTAAATCTCCATGATCAGAACTTTCCCCGTTGGAGCCATTTTCTCACATCCAGAGAATGCGTCAGCAAGCGCTAGGGTGAAGACAGGATCCCCCTACCTGCAGATAGACCGCTGCACATATCACGCCAACATACCTCATGGAGCACAGTGTGTGCATCATGGCAGGTGCTGCGTCGGGGGCTCTATTTGGCTTATAAATGGCACTGACTAGTTATTGTGTGATCCACACACCCCTCAGTCACTTGGTTATTTGTTCCTGTCGCCCAGCAGCTGCAGGGGAGATGCAGCATATTCTGCAGGATGGCGAAACGCGTCGTGTTTATTTCCACTAATTCCAAATAGATTGCGTGTTGGCTTTAGTGTCCCCGCCCATCCCACATCTAGCTAAAGGTGGTTTAATCTTTTAGTCTTCAGATGATGATATCTGTGTTGTCTTTAAGGAGACTGACAGGTCTGCCTGAGGACCTTATAGATAAGAAATCTGTCCACTTTAGGATAATGCCATTCTGAGAGGTGCTCTTTCACAGAGAGCTGATTGGTATTAGCTGAGTATTTGCTTGGATAGTGATATGTATTAGCAGAATGCATGATTGTATAGGGAGAGGTATTGCAGAATGCTTGGTTGTATAGGGAGAGGTATTGCAGAATGCTTGGTTGTATAGGGAGAGGTATTAGCAGAATATTTGCTTGGATAGTGATATATGTATTAGCAGAATGCTTGGTTGTATAGGGAGAGGTATCAGCAGAATGCTTGGTTGTATAGGGAGACGTGTTAGCAGAATGCTTGGTTGTATAGGGAGAGGTATTAGCAGAATGCTTGGTTGTATAGGGAGAGGTATTAGCAGAATGCTTGGTTGTATAGGGAGAGGTATTAGCAGAATGCTTGTATAGGGAGAGGTATTAGCTGGATGCTTGATTGTATAAGGAGAGGTATTAGCAGAATGCTTGGTTGTATAGGGAGAGGTATTAGCAGAATGCTTGGTTGCATAGGGAGAGGTATTAGCACAATGCTTGGTTGTATAGGGAGAGGTATTAGCACAATGCTTGGTTGTATAGGGAGAGGTATTAGCAGAATGCTTGGTTGTATAGGGAGAGGTATTAGCAGAATGCTTGGTTGTATAAGGAGAGGTATTAGCAGAATGCTTGGTTGTATAGGGAGAGGTATTAGCACAATGCTTGGTTGTATAGGGAGAGGTATTAGCACAATGCTTGGTTGTATAAGGAGAGGTATTAGTAGAATGCTTGCTTGTATAGGGAGAGGTATTAGCACAATGCTTGGTTGTATAAGGAGAGGTATTAGTAGAATGCTTGGTTGTATAAGGAGAGGTATTAGTAGAATGCTTGCTTGTATAGGGAGAGGTATTAGCAGAATGCTTGGTTGTATAGGGAGAGGTATTAGCACAATGCTTGATAGGGAGAGGTATTAGCAGAATGCTTGCTTGTATAGGGAGAGGTATTAGCAGAATGCTTGCTTGTATAGGGAGAGGTATTAGCAGAATGCTTGGTTGTATAGGGAGAGGTATTAGCAGAATGCTTGGTTGCATAGGGAGAGGTATTAGCACAATGCTTGGTTGTATAGGGAGAGGTATTAGCAGAATGCTTGCTTGTATAGGGAGAGGTATTAGCACAATGCTTGGTTGTATAAGGAGTGGTATTAGCACAATGCTTTGTTGTATAAGGAGAGGTATTAGTAGAATGCTTGGTTGTATAGGGAGAGGTATTAGCAGAATGCTTGGTTGTATAGGGAGAGGTATTAGTAGAATGCTTGCTTGTATAGGGAGAGGTATTAGCAGAATGCTTGGTTGTATAGGGAGAGGTATTAGCAGAATGCTTGGTTATATAGAGAGGTATTAGCAGAATGCTTGGTTGTATAGGGAGAGGTATTAGCAGAATGCTTGGTTGTATAGGGAGAGGTATTAGCAGAATGCTTGGTTATATAGAGAGGTATTAGCAGAATGCTTGGTTGTATAGGGAGAGGTATTAGCAGAATGCTTACCAGGAAAGGTTAAAGCATCTTAACATGTATAGCTTGGAGGAAAGACGTAACAGGGGGATATGATAGAAACATTTAAATACATAAAGGGAATCAACACAGTAACGGAGGAGAGGATATTTATATGGAGAAAAACTACCACAACTAGAGGACAGAAGGTCATGTATAAAGTCTCCTGCACTGCAAAGTGTCTGGAGTTTGATAAAAAGCGCAATCACTGTTTGTTATGTATAACCAGAGTCTGCTTTATCAGGAAGTATTACTTTACTGAGAGGGTAGTGGATGCATGGAATAGACTTCCAGTAGAAGTGGTAGAGGTTAATACAGTGAAGGAGTTTAAGCATGCGTGGGATAGGTATAAGGCTATCCTAGATATAAGATAAGGCCAGGGACTAATGAAAGTATTACATTACTGAGAGGGTAGTGGATGTATGGAATAGTCTTCCAGTAGAAGTGGTAGAGGTTAATACAGTGAAGGAGTTTAAGCATGCGTGGGATAGGTATAAGGCTATCCTAGATATAAGATAAGGTCAGGGACTAATGATAGTATTACATTACTGAGAGGGTAGTGGATGTATGGAATAGTCTTCTAGTAGAAGTGGTAGAGGTTAATACAGTGAAGGAGTTTAAGCATGCATGGGATAGGTATAAGGCTATCCTAGATATAAGATAAGGCCAGGGACTAATGAAAGTATTACTATACTGAGAGGGTAGTGGATGTATGGAATAGTCTTCCAGTAGAAGTGGTAGAGGTTAATACAGTGATGGAGTTTAAGCATGCGTGGGATAGATATAAGGCTTTCCTAGATATAAGATAAGGCCAGTGACTAATGAAAGTATTACATTACTGAGAGGGTAGTGGATGTATGGAACAGTCTTCCAGTAGAAGTGGTAGAGGTTAATACAGTGATGGAGTTTAAGCATGCGTGGGATAGATATAAGGCTTTCCTAGATATAAGATAAGGCCAATGACTAATGAAAGTATTACATTACTGAGAGGGTAGTGGATGTATGGAACAGTCTTCCAGTAGAAGTGGTAGAGGTTAATACAGTGAAGGAGTTTAAGCATGCATGGGATAGATATAAGGCTTTCCTAGATATAAGATAAGGCCAGTGACTAATGAAAGTATTACATTACTGAGAGGGTAGTGGATGCATGGAATAGTCTTCCAGTAGAAGTGGTAGAGGTTAATACTGTGAAGGAGTTTAAGCATGCATGGGATAGGTATAAGGCTATCCTAGATATAAGATAAGGCCAGGGACTAATGAAAGTATTACATTACTGAGAGGGTAGTGGATGCATGGAATAGTCTTCCAGTAGAAGTGGTAGAGGTTAATACAGTGAAGGAGTTTAAGCATGCATGGGATAGGTATCAGGCTATCCTAGATATAAGATAAGGCCAGGGACTAATGAAAAGATTACTTTACTGAGAGGGTAGTGGATGTATGGAATAGTCTTCAAGTAGAAGTGGTAGAGGTTAATACAGTGAAGGAGTTTAAGCATGCATGGGATAGGTATAAGGCTATCCTAGATATAAGATAAGGCCAGGGACTAATGAAAGTATTACATTACTGAGAGGGTAGTGGATACATGGAATAGTCTTCCAGTAGAAGTGGTAGAGTTTAATACAATGAAGGAGTTTAAGCATGCGTGGGATAGGTATAAGGCTATCCTAGATATAAGATAAGGTCAGGGACCAATGAAAGTATTACTATACTGAGAGGGTAGTGGATGCATGGAATAGTCTTCCAATAGAAATGGTAGAGGTTAATACAGTGAAGGAGTTTAAGCATGCATGGGATAGGTATAAGACTATCCTAGATATAAGATAAGACCAGGGACTAATGAAAGTATTACTTTACTGAGAGGGTAGTGGATGTATGGAATAGTATTCCAGAAGAAGTGGTAGAGGGTAATACAGTGAAGGCCAGGGACTTATGAAAGTATTCAGGTTTTTTAGGCATAAATGGGTCAGACATGATGGGCTGAATGGTTCTTATCTGCTGGTGGGATATTCTGTGTATGGTTATTATTTATAAGCGGGTAATGTCTGATCAGTTACTGTTGGTCACATCATGACAGCCCCAAATGCTTCAGACAGCAGAGGATTATATAGTGATCTCCATTGTGTGCAGAATTCACAGCGATAACATTTACTGATAACTACCTCCTTCATGGTGTAATCTGCCGGCTCCGCAGCTCTGCAACATGCGAGATGCTCTGCTTCTTCCAGCAGCTTATCCGTCCTGGTGTGACTGCTGTTTATTGGTTTTCCTCCGAGATGTGGGCCATCCTCAGGGGGCTTAGTGACAGATTGAGAAATAAGGCGATTGAGGGGGGAGACCAAGTGACTTGATATCCTGCCCATTTGTATTGGAACTCCAGGAAAATCCAACCTTGAACGATCCACTGAATCCCAAAGTGCCGAGCCTCCAAGGAAGGGAATGTTTAACCATTTATTAAGTATTATCATATAGAGCTTTTATCACCTTTATTTATTGGGGGGGGGGGGGGGTTGGGGGGGGGCATTGTCTGTTAGCCATTTGAATAAGCATGAGAATTCTATACCGAGTTTGATGCATCTGGTAGTGTCTAACCTGTACATTGCAGTCATGTTTTTTTGCATACAGATGCATGACGGGAATTGTAAGGATTCTGTTTGAGAGCTCCCTGCTTTAGCATGCGCCATGCTTTTGTTTACATTTACAGAGGGTGGGACCATTTGTTTGGGTTTCGTTGTACTGAGCACGTGCAGAGATAAGCTCCATTCAGAAGTCACCGTCTTGCTTTTTCTTTATTTTTGACAGCGTTGATGGGGAGGGGACGGCACAGTTATGTTACCACTGACGTAACAGACATCCTGCACACGTATAGTGGGAATCCACAACCATCTTTATGGGAGCCCCCTGACTGGCTCTCTCAGATATCCCCCTCATCCATATTTATTCCATGTGGTGTAAGTCTGGGCCAGTGTGCGGACGGATGTAGTGAGGCAGAGACCCCGCTAACTGCACATTTAGTGACATTCATAACCTGTCTGTGCAATGAGAACAGGTACCTGTCATTGAATGCATTTCATGCGTGGTTAGCTGGCACCATCTCACGCACAGCCCAGATTTGTCTATTAATAAAAGCATTACTCGCTGGGCGCTGACAGAGTGGTCGGCCCACAAGCTGTTTTCTGTTGTTCTGTGACAATACAGCTTAATCGCACAAATAAACCAGTGCTTCATTGGAGCAGAAACGGTAACCAGGCTTCCCCTCAGTACCTCCATCCCTAACCCTTCTGCCTAATCTAATGTGAAAGCTTCGGATCCTTGCTAATCCTAATTACAGAAGGTTAATGTTGTAATATGTCTGAACCGAATACAATAAAAAAGAAGAAGTTGGTGTCAAAAGCCCCAGAATTCTATAAATCGGAGGGCTGTGAGTGATGCCACTGAGCAGGGTGTTATTTTATAACCAGCGGGTTGTGTGAGTGATGCCACTGAGCAGGGTGTTATTTTATAACCAGCGGGTTGTGTGAGTGATGCCACTGAGCAGGGTGTTATTTTATAACCAGCGGGTTGTGTGAGTGATGCCACTGAGCAGGGTGTTATTTTATGACTGACGAGCTGTGTGAGTGATGCCACTGAGCAGGATGTTATTTTATAATCAGCGGGCTGTGTGAGTGATGCCACTAAGCAGGATATTATTTTATAACCAGGTGCAGTGAGTAATATACCTGAGCAGGATGTTATTTTATAACCAGCGGGCAGTGAGTAATATCCCTGAGCAGGATGTTATTTTATAACCAGTGGGCAGTGAGTAATATCCCTGAGCAGGATGTTATTTTATAACCAGCGGGCAGTGAGTAAAATCCCTGAGCAGGATGTTATTTTATAACCAGCGGGCAGTGAGTAATATCCCTGAGCAGGATGTTATTTTATAACCAGTGGCCAGTGAGTAATATCCCTGAGCAGGATGTTATTTTATAACCAGTGGGCAGTGAGTAATATCCCTGAGCAGGATGTTATTTTATAACCAGCGGGCAGTGAGTAATATCCCTGAGCAGGATGTTATTTTATAACATGGGGCAGAGAGTAATATCCCTGAGCAGTATGTTATTTTATAACCAGCGGGCAGTGAGTAATATCCCTGAGCAGGATGTTATTTTATAACCAGCGGGCAAAGAGTAATATTCCTGAGCAGGATGTTATTTTATAACCAGCGGGTTGTGTGAGTGATGCCACTGAGCAGGGTGTTATTTTATAACTGACGAGCTGTGTGTGTGATGCCACTGAGCAGGATGTTATTTTATAACATGGGGCAGAGAGTAATATCCCTGAGCAGTATGTTATTTTATAACCAGCGGGCAGTGAGTAATATCCCTGAGCAGGATGTTATTTTTTAACCAGGTGCAGTGAGTAATATACCTGAGCAGGATGTTATTTTATAACCAGCGGGCAGTGAGTAATATCCCTGAGCAGGATGTTATTTTATAACCAGTGGGCAGTGAGTAATATCCCTGTGCAGGATATTATTTTATAACCAGTGGGCAGTGAGTAAAATCCCTGAGCAGGATGTTATTTTATAACCAGCGGGCAGTGAGTAATATCCCTGAGCAGGATGTTATTTTATAACCAGTGGGCAGTGAGTAATATCCCTGAGCAGGATGTTATTTTATAACCAGGGGGCAGTGAGTAATATCCCTGAGCAGGATGTTATTTTATAACCAGCGGGCAGTGAGTAATATCCCTGAGCAGGATGTTATTTTATAACATGGGGCAGAGAGTAATATCCCTGAGCAGTATGTTATTTTATAACCAGCGGGCAGTGAGTAATATCCCTGAGCAGGATGTTATTTTATAACCAGCGGGCAGTGAGTAATATTCCTGAGCAGGATGTTATTTTATAACCAGCGGGTTGTGTGAGTGATGCCACTGAGCAGGGTGTTATTTTATAACTGACGAGCTGTGTGAGTGATGCCACTGAGCAGGATGTTATTTTATAACATGGGGCAGAGAGTAATATCCCTGAGCAGTATGTTATTTTATAACCAGCGGGCAGTGAGTAATATCCCTGAGCAGGATGTTATTTTATAACCAGCGGGCAGTGAGTAATATTCCTGAGCAGGATGTTATTTTATAACCAGCGGGTTGTGTGAGTGATGCCACTGAGCAGGGTGTTATTTTATAACTGACGAGCTGTGTGAGTGATGCCACTGAGCAGGATGTCATTTTATAATCAGCGGGCTGTGTGAGTGATGCCACTTAGCAGGATATTATTTTATAACCAGGTGCAGTGAGTAATATACCTGAGCAGGATGTTATTTTATAACCAGCGGGCAGTGAGTAATATCCCTGAGCAGGATGTTATTTTATAACCAGTGGGCAGTGAGTAATATCCCTGTGCAGGATGTTATTTTATAACCAGTGGGCAGTGAGTAAAATCCCTGAGCAGGATGTTATTTTATAACCAGCGGGCAGTGAGTAATATCCCTGAGCAGGATGTTATTTTATAACCAGTGGGCAGTGAGTAATATCCCTGAGCAGGATGTTATTTTATAACCAGTGGGCAGTGAGTAATATCCCTGAGCAGGATGTTATTTTATAACCAGCGGGCAGTGAGTAATATCCCTGAGCAGGATGTTATTTTATAACATGGGGCAGAGAGTAATATCCCTGAGCAGTATGTTATTTTATAACCAGCGGGCAGTGAGTAATATCCCTGAGCAGGATGTTATTTTATAACCAGCGGGCAGTGAGTAATATTCCTGAGCAGGATGTTATTTTATAACCAGTGGGCAGTGAGTAATATCCCTGAGCAGGATGTTATTTTATAACCAGCGGGCAGTGAGTAATATCCCTGAGCAGGATGTTATTTTATAACCAGCGGGCAGTGAGTAATATCCCTGTGCAGGATGTTATTTTATAACCAGCGGGCAGTGAGTAATATCCCTGAGCAGGATGTTATTTTATAACCAGTGGGCAGTGAGTAATATCCCTGAGCAGGATGTTATTTTATAACCAGCGGGCAGTGAGTAATATCCCTGTGCAGGATGTTATTTTATAACCAGTAGGCAGTGAGTAATATCCCTGAGCAGGATGTTATTTTATAACCAGTGGGCAGTGAGTAATATCCCTGTGCAGGATGTTATTTTATAACCAGCGGGCAGTGAGTAATATCCCTGAGCAGGATGTTATTTTATAACCAGTGGGCAGTGAGTAATATCCCTGAGCAGGATGTTATTTTATAACCAGCGGGCAGTGAGTAATATCCCTGAGCAGGATGTTATTTTATAACCAGTGGGCAGTGAGTAATATCCCTGAGCAGGATGTTATTTTATAACCAGTGGGCAGTGAGTAATATCCCTGAGCAGGATGTTATTTTATAACCAGCGGGCAGTGAGTAATATCCCTGAGCAGGATGTTATTTTATAACCAGTAGGCAGTGAGTAATATCCATGTGCAGGATGTCATTTTATAACCAGCGGGCAGTGAGTAATATCCCTGTGCAGGATGTTATTTTATAACCAGGTGCAGTGAGTAATATCCCTGTGCAGGATATTATTTTATAACCAGCGGGCAGTGAGTAATATCCCTGAGCAGGATGTTATTTTATAACCAGTGGGCAGTGAGTAATATCCCTGAGCAGGATGTTATTTTATAACCAGTGGGCAGTGAGTAATATCCCTGAGCAGGATGTTATTTTATAACCAGCGGGCAGTGAGTAATATCCCTGAGCAGGATGTTATTTTATAACCAGTAGGCAGTGAGTAATATCCATGTGCAGGATGTCATTTTATAACCAGCGGGCAGTGAGTAATATCCCTGTGCAGGATGTTATTTTATAACCAGGTGCAGTGAGTAATATCCCTGTGCAGGATATTATTTTATAACCAGTGGGCAGTGAGTAATATCCCTGAGCAGGATGTTATTTTATAACCAGCGGGCAGTGAGTAATATCCCTGTGCAGGATGTTATTTTATAACAAGTAGGCAGTGAGTAATATCCCTGAGCAGGATGTTATTTTATAACCAGCGGGCAGTGAGTAATATCCCTGAGCAGGATGTTATTTTATAACCAGTGGGCAGTGAGTAATATACCTGAGCAGGATGTTATTTTATAACCAGGTGCAGTGAGTAATATCCCTGTGCAGGATGTTATTTTATAACCAGTAGGCAGTGAGTAATATCCCTGAGCAGGATGCTTTTTTTATAACCAGTAGGCAGTGAGTAATATCCCTGAGCAGGATGTTATTTTATAACCAGCGGGCAGTGAGTAATATCCCTGTGCAGGATGTTATTTTATAACCAGTAGGCAGTGAGTAATATCCCTGAGCAGGATGTTATTTTATAACCAGTGGGCAGTGAGTAATATCCCTGAGCAGGATGTTATTTTATAACCAGCGGGCAGTGAGTAATATCCCTGTGCAGGATGTTATTTTATAACCAGTGGGCAGTGAGTAATATCCCTGAGCAGGATGTTATTTAATAACCAGCGGGCAGTGAGTAATATCCCTGAGCAGGATGTTATTTTATAACCAGCGGGCAGTGAGTAATATCCCTGAGCAGGATGTTATTTTATAACCAGCGGGCAGTGAGTAATATCCCTGAGCAGGATGTTATTTAATAACCAGCGGGCAGTGAGTAATATCCCTGAGCAGGATGTTATTTTATAACCAGCGGGCAGTGAGTAATATCCCTGAGCAGGATGTTATTTTATAACCAGTAGGCAGTGAGTAATATCCCTGTGCAGGATGTTATTTTATAACCAGCGGGCAGTGAGTAATATCCCTGAGCAGGATGTTATTTTATAACCAGTGGGCAGTGAGTAATATCCCTGTGCAGGATGTTATTTTATAACCAGTGGGCAGTGAGTAATATCCCTGAGCAGGATGTTATTTTATAACCAGTGGGCAGTGAGTAATATCCCTGAGCAGGATGTTATTTTATAACCAGTGGGCAGTGAGTAATATCCCTTAGTAGGATGTTATTTTATAACCAGGTGCAGTGAGTAATATCCCTTAGTAGGATGTTATTTTATAACCAGGTGCAGTGAGTAATATCCCTTAGTAGGATGTTATTTTATAACCAGGTGCAGTGAGTAATATCCCTTAGTAGGATGTTATTTTATAACCAGGTGCAGTGAGTAATATCCCTTAGTAGGATGTTATTTTATAACCAGGTGCAGTGAGTAATATCCCTTAGTAGGATGTTATTTTATAACCAGGTGCAGTGAGTAATATCCCTTAGTAGGATGTTATTTTATAACCAGGTGCAGTGAGTAATATCCCTTAGTAGGATGTTATTTTATAACCAGGTGCAGTGAGTAATATCCCTGTGCAGGATGTTATTGTAATATAGATAGTCTGCAGTGCACTAGCTCGTGTAATTATGGGCTGTATAATTCAACCTCTCATTACAGAATCAATAAGTGTATTTACAATAGTCATTTTTCCAGGTTTAAGAATGAGAGAGCGGCCTTTGTTGGGGCCAAGGAATGGAAGAATGACTCCTATTGATCTGAATGGCACTTAGCTACCAGACTTTCTATACATTACAAATGGCTTTTCCAGGGACTTGCACACATTGTTCCTGAGAAGAGGCAAGTGCTGCCCAAATTGATCTCTAGAATGAAGCCAGCCCAATCTTAAACCGATACAGGGAGTCCTCTTGCTTTAAGCCACAACTAAAGTTTAATTTAACCCTTGCTTCTTTGGAGGAATTAAGGGTTAAAAAAACCTTTTTCTTAAGTAAACCCAATGTATATCTTTACAGATACACACAGGTTTACTCTCCGCTCTGTCTCCAAACGGAGGCTGGCACATAGTGACGGTGGGCGCACAGCCAATAAGAGCATTGGCTTGTCCCCTGCTCGTCTGATCAGGGTCTGCACTGAACTAGTGCAGAGAGAGAGAGACCCCCGTTTTTCCATGGGATCAGCACTAGCAGAGAGGCATGGACCAGGCATGGCATGGCAGCTACTGGTCAGAGGGCAAGTCGACTGATACTAGGGTCACTAAATCTTTCACTTGTGCTTCTATATTAGATTGTATATCAGATATATATTTACATACATGTGTTGTATGATGGAGGGTGGGAACACACTAAGGTGCTGACACTCTCACACATTCACCCTGCTCTGTCCGTAATACAGCATACAGAGTGTCCCCGCGTGTACCTGCTCCGTGTTCTTGCACATGCAGTGTCACCGTGTGTACCTCATAAGTAAAAGAGTTAGCGACCCACGTGCGTTTGTTTGGTACAGTTAGCGACTGCTGCGGTTTGTACAGTAGCATTAGCGACCCCCCACGCGTTTGTATGGTAGCATTGGCGACCCCCACGCTTTTGTATGGTACTATTAGCAACCCCCCCCACGCGTTTGTATGGTACTATAAGCGATTCCCACGCGTTTGTATGGTACTATTAGCGACCCCACGCGTTTGTATGGTAGCATTAGCGACCCCCACGCGTTTGTGCGGTAGTGTAGCTGGTCGCTCTCTGATCACTGGCTATGTCCGGAATGAAGTCTCACTCAGATAAATGCATTAATCGGCCTGTTAATAATGTCTTGTTACCGGCCGATATCCCAGATCATTAGAAGATCTGCGTACACAAAAGCTTTCTTTCCGGTTTATTAATAAGCCAGCGTTTGTTTATCAGGGAGAAGCCATTCTATCCATCTCTCTAATGATGCGCTGTCTGGTTTAATGAAGCAGCAAATATAGCAGCATCCACAGGGGACTTCTGTGGTTCCCCTGCCTGCCCCTCCCAAAAAAATAACTCCTTCTACTCCTCCTTCTTCACACTCCACCAAACCTGCTAGAAATGGGATGATCTCCAGAAGGACAGCGTATAAAACATAGAATGTGTCACCGGCAGATAAAAACCAACTCCACTAATCTGACCAATTTATACCTAAAAACACTCTGACGTTATCCTATATCTAGGATAGCCTTATACCTATTCCACGCATGCTTAATCTCCTTCACTGTATTAACCTCTACCACTTCTACTGGAAGACTATTCCATACATCCACTACCCTCTCAGTAATGTAATACTTTCATTAGTCCCTGGCCTTATCTTATATCTAGGATAGCCTTATACCTATCCCATGCATTCTTAAACTCCTTCACTGTATTAACCTCTACCACTTCTACTGGAAGACTATTCCATGCATCCACTACCCTCTCAGTAATGTAATACTTTCATTAGTCCCTGGCCTTATCTTATATCTAGGATAGCCTTATACCTATCCCACGCATGCTTAAACTCCTTCACTGTATTAACCTCTACCACTTCTACTGGAAGACTATTCCATACATCCACTGCCCTCTCAGTAATGTAATACTTTCATTAGTCCCTGGCCTTATCTTATATCTAGGATAGCCTTATACCTATCCCACGCATGCTTAAACTGCTTCACTGGATTAACATCTACCTCTTCTACTGGAAGACTATTCCATACATCCACTACCCTCTCAGTAATGTAATACTTTCATTAGTCCCTGGCCTTATCTTATATCTAGGATAGCCTTATACCTATCCCATGCATGCTTAAACTTCTTCACTGTATTAACCTCTACCACTTCTACTGGAAGACTATTCCATACATCCACTACCCTCTCAGTAATGTAATACTTTCATTAGTCCCTGGCCTTATCTTATATCTAGGATAGCCTTATACCTATCCCATGCATGCTTAAACTCCTTCACTGTATTAACCTCTACCATTTCTACTGGAAGACTATTCCATACATCCACTACCCTCTCAGTAATGTAATACTTTCATTAGTCCCTGGCCTTATCTTATATCTAGGATAGCCTTATACCTATCCCATGCATGCTTAAACTTCTTCACTGTATTAACCTCTACCACTTCTACTGGAAGACTATTCCATACATCCACTACCCTCTCAGTAAAGTAATACTATTATTATTCCCTGGCCTTATCTTATATCTAGTATAGCCTTATACCTATCCAATGCATGCTTAAACTCCTTCACTGTATTAACCTCTACCACTTCTACTGGAAGGCTATTCCATGCATCCACTACCCTCTCAGTAATGTAATACTTTCATTAGTCCCTGGCCTTATCTTATATCTAGGATAGCCTTATACCTATCCCATGCATGCTTAAACTCCTTCACTGTATTAACCTCTACCACTTCTACTGGAAGACTATTCCATACATCCACTACCCTCTCAGTAACGTAATACTTTCATTAGTCCCTGGCCTTATCTTATATCTAGGATAGCCTTATACCTATCCCATGCATGCTAAAACTCCTTCACTGTATTACCCTCTACCACTTCTACTGGAAGACTATTCCATGCATCCACTACCCTCTCAGTAATGTAATACTATCATTGGTCCCTGGCCTTATCTTATATCTAGGATACCTTATACCTATCCCATGCATGCTTAAACTCCTTCACTGTATTAACCTCTACCACTTCTACTGGAAGACTATTCCATACATCCACAACCCTCTCAGTAATGTAATACTTTCATTAGTCCCTGGCCTTATCTTATATCTAGGATAGCCTTATACCTATCCCATGCATGCTTAAACTCCTTCACTGTATTAACCTCTACCACTTCTATTGGAAGACTATTCCATACATCCACTACCCTCTCAGTAATGTAATACTATCATTAGTCCCTGACCCTATCTTATATCTAGGATAGCCTTATACCTATCCCATGCATGCTTAAACTCTTTCACTGTATTAACCTCTACCACTTCTACTGGAAGACTATTCCATGCATCCACTACCCTCTCAGTAATGTAATACTTTCATTAGTCCCTGGCCTTATCTTATATCTAGGATAGCCTTATACCTATCCCACGCATGCTTAAACTCCTTCACTGTATTAACCTCTACCACTTCTACTGGAAGACTATTCCATGCATCCACTACCCTCTCAGTAATGTAATACTTTCATTAGTCCCTGACCTTATCTTATATCTAGGATAGCCTTATACCTATATCATGCATGCTTAAACTCCTTCACTGTATTAACCTCTACCACTTCTACTGGAAGACTATTCCATACATCCGCTACCCTCTCAGTAATGTAATACTTTCATTAGTCCCTGGCCTTATCTTATATCTAGGATAGCCTTATACCTATCCCATGCATGCTTAAACTCCTTCACTGTATTAACCTCTACCACTTCTACTGGAAGACTATTCCATGCATCCACTACCCTCTCAGTAAAGTAATACTTTCATTAGTCCCTGACCTTATCTTATATCTAGGATATCCTTATACCTATCCCATGCATGCTTAAACTCCTTCACTGTATTAACCTCTACCACATCTACTGGAAGACTATTCCATGCACCCACTACCCTCTCAGTAATGTAATACTTTCATTAGTCCCTGACCTTATCTTATATCTAGGATAGCCTTATACCTATCCCATGCATGCTTAAACTCCTTCACTGTATTACCCTATACCACTTCTACTGGAAGACTATTCCATGCATCCACTACCCTCTCAGTAATGTAATACTTTCATTAGTCCCTGACCTTATCTTATATCTAGGATAGCCTTATACCTATCCCATGCATGCTTAAACTCCTTCACAGTATTACCCTATACCACTTCTACTGGAAGACTATTCCATACACCCACTACCCTCTCAGTAAAGGATTACTTTCATTAGTCCCTGACCTTATCTTATATCTAGGATAGCCTTATACCTATCCCATGCATGCTTAAACTCCTTCACTGTATTAACCTCTACCACTTCTACTGGAAGACTATTCCATACATCCACTACCCTCTCAGTAATGTAATACTTTCATTAGTCCCTGACCTTATCTTATATCTAGGATAGCCTTATACCTATCCCACGCATGCTTAAACTCCTTCACTGTATTAACCTCTATCACTTCTACTGGGAGACTATTCCATACATCCACTACCCTCTCAGTAATGTAATACTTTCATTAGTCCCTGGCCTTATCTTATATCTAGGATAGCCTTATACCTATCCCATGCATGCTTAAACTCTTTCACTGTATTAACCTCTACCACTTCTACTGGAAGACTATTCCATACATCCACTACCCTCTCAGTAATGTAATACTTTCATTAGTCCCTGGCCTTATCTTATATCTAGGATAGCCTTATACCTATCCCATGCATGCTTAAACTCCTTCACTGTATTAACCTCTACCACTTCTACTGGAAGACTATTCCATCCATCCACTACCCTCTCAGTAATGTAATACTTTCATTAGTCCCTGGCCTTATCTTATATCTAGGATAACCTTATACCTATCCCATGCATGCTTAAACTCCTTCACTGTATTAACCTCTACCACTTCTACTGGAAGTCTATTCCATACATCCACTACCCTCTCAGTAATTAATACTTCCTCATATTACATTTGATCCTTTGCCCCTATGTCCTCGTGTTATTGTGTGTGCAGCAGATACAATGAATGTGATGTTTGTAATGTGTCTGTGTCTCTGTAGCGGGTCAGCTCAGTCAGTCCGCACACCTGGCTCTCCAGCTTCCCTATAACGTTTTGGGATTAGGCAGAAGCGCCAACTTCCTTGATCATCTGTACGTGGGGATTCCTCGCCCTCCCGGGGAGAAGGTCAGTGGGGCCTCACTTTATTCATACTGTGTGGGGTTCTGTATAAATACCGGCGCTGGTTTATGTCTAGTCCTGATTCCTGCTGTCAGGTGTTTATTCTTGCTCAGTATGATCTGTATACACCGGTCACAATGACTTCAATATCCTCAATATGTGACTGTATCCTTAGTATGTGACTGTATCCCCAGTATGTGACTATATCCCCAGTATGTGACTGTATCCCCAGTATGTGACTGTATCCCTGTATCCCCAATATGTGACTGTATCCCCAATATGTGACTGTATCCCCAGTATGTGACTATATCCCCAATATGTGACTGTATCCCCAATATGTGACTGTATCCCCAGTATGTGACTGTATCCCCAATATGTGACTGTATCCCCAATATGTGACTGTATCCCCAATATGTGACTGTATCCCCAATATGTGACTATATCCCCAGTATGTGACTGTATCCCCAGTATGTGACTGTATCCCCAATATGTGACTATATCCCCAGTATGTGACTGTATCCCCAGTATGTGACTGTATCCCCAATATGTGACTATATCCCCAGTATGTGACTGTATCCCCAGTATGTGACTGTATCCCCAATATGTGACTGTATCCCCAGTATGTGACTGTATCCCCAATATGTGACTGTATCCCCAGTATGTGACTGTATCCCCAGTATGTGACTGTATCCCCAATATGTGACTGTATCCCCAATATGTGACTGTATCCCCAATATGTGACTGTATCCCCAATATGTGACTGTATCCCCAGTATGTGACTGTATCCCCAATATGTGACTGTATCCCCAATATGTGACTGTATCCCCAGTATGTGACTGTATCCCCAATATGTGACTGTATCCCCAGTATGTGACTGTATCCCCAGTATGTGACTGTATCCCCAATATGTGACTGTATCCCCAGTATGTGACTGTATCCCCAGTATGTGACTGTATCCCCAGTATGTGACTGTATCCCCAATATGTGACTGTATCCCCAGTATGTGACTGTATCCTCAATATGTGACTGTATCCCTGTATCCCCAATATGTGACTGTATCCCCAATATGTGACTGTATCCCCAATATGTGACTATATCCCCAGTATGTGACTGTATCCCCAATATGTGACTGTATCCCCAATATGTGACTGTATCCCCAATATGTGACTGTATCCCTGTATCCCCAGTATGTGACTGTATCCCCAGTATGTGACTGTATCCCTGTATCCCCAATATGTGACTGTATCCCCAATATGTGACTGTATCCCCAGTATGTGACTATATCCCCAATATGTGACTGTATCCCCAATATGTGACTGTATCCTCAATATGTGACTGTATCCCCAATATGTGACTATATCCCCAGTATGTGACTGTATCCCCAGTATGTGACTGTATCCCCAATATGTGACTATATCCCCAGTATGTGACTGTATCCCCAGTATGTGACTGTATCCCCAATATGTGACTATATCCCCAGTATGTGACTGTATCCCCAGTATGTGACTGTATCCCCAATATGTGACTGTATCCCCAGTATGTGACTGTATCCCCAATATGTGACTGTATCCCCAGTATGTGACTGTATCCCCAGTATGTGACTGTATCCCCAATATGTGACTGTATCCCCAATATGTGACTGTATCCCCAATATGTGACTGTATCCCCAATATGTGACTGTATCCCCAGTATGTGACTGTATCCCCAATATGTGACTGTATCCCCAATATGTGACTGTATCCCCAGTATGTGACTGTATCCCCAATATGTGACTGTATCCCCAGTATGTGACTGTATCCCCAGTATGTGACTGTATCCCCAATATGTGACTGTATCCCCAGTATGTGACTGTATCCCCAGTATGTGACTGTATCCCCAGTATGTGACTGTATCCCCAATATGTGACTGTATCCCCAGTATGTGACTGTATCCTCAATATGTGACTGTATCCCTGTATCCCCAATATGTGACTGTATCCCCAATATGTGACTGTATCCCCAATATGTGACTATATCCCCAGTATGTGACTGTATCCCCAATATGTGACTGTATCCCCAATATGTGACTGTATCCCCAATATGTGACTGTATCCCTGTATCCCCAGTATGTGACTGTATCCCCAGTATGTGACTGTATCCCTGTATCCCCAATATGTGACTGTATCCCCAATATGTGACTGTATCCCCAGTATGTGACTATATCCCCAATATGTGACTGTATCCCCAATATGTGACTGTATCCTCAATATGTGACTGTATCCCCAATATGTGACTGTATCCCTGTATCCCCAATATGTGACTGTATCCCCAATATGTGACTGTATCCCCAATATGTGACTATATCCCCAGTATGTGACTGTATCCCCAATATGTGACTGTATCCCCAATATGTGACTGTATCCCCAATATGTGACTGTATCCCTGTATCCCCAGTATGTGACTGTATCCCCAATATGTGACTGTATCCCCAATATGTGACTGTATCCCCAGTATGTGACTGTATCCCCAGTATGTGACTGTATCCCCAATATGTGACTATATCCCCAGTATGTGACTGTATCCCCAATATGTGACTATATCCCCAATATGTGACTGTATCCCCAATATGTGACTGTATCCCCAATATGTGACTATATCCCCAGTATGTGACTGTATCCCCAGTATGTGACTGTATCCCCAATATGTGACTCTATCCCCAATATGTGACTCTATCCCCAATATGTGACTATATCCCCAGTATGTGACTGTATCCCCAGTATGTGACTGTATCCCCAGTATGTGACTGTATCCCCAATATGTGACTGTATCCCCAGTATGTGGCAAAGTGATCTATAATTGTTGCACATTTGCAACCTCTTAAATAGAGACAGAATCGTACACAATAATTAGAGCACTTTTTATACTACACTCGGTTTATACATTAATAATGGCCCCTATATTCACAACCCCCATTGTTTAATTGTCTGTGGAGCAGAGAGTGCGTCTGATTGGGCAGGGAAAGGTCCAAACCTCACTACCAGTGTTAACCTGTCATTCACCCTTCTTTTCTCAGCAAATCCGCAAGCAGGAGTGGACTGCCATCATCCCAAATTCCCAGCTCATAGTGATCCCGTACCCTCACCACAACCCCAAAAGGTAAGATACCCTTGGATTCCAGTCTTATACCCAGGAGTACCACATCCACCGGGCAGCCATTCCATGCCTCTACATCACCTTGTGTTAAGTACTCCAATCTATTACAGAATAACAAGGGCAGAATATGGTGGGGCGACTTGTGTGAAGCCCCCTTAAAGTGGCAGTAAACCTGACCGTTATATTTGCAGAGCCTGTCGGAGCTTGGTGCACACGGACACCATTGGTGTGAGCTCTGCCAATAAGCACTCGCCCTGTGCGTCTGATCGCGGTGTCTTTTGCACCTCTCTAATAAAACATTTAGCGCCTTTTAAGCTGCATTTCCCCTGCTCACCAAGCCGTATATAATACCTGGGCGCCAGTCACACTGTGCTTAACTAGATTGGGAGCGATTAGTATTGTGCTAAATCAATATATACATCAATACTGGCCGTGCAGGGACACAGAACACAAGCTCACCTAATCTAATTTCCCCCCTTATCCTGGGGGACAGACACGAAAGCTATGAGATGATGGGGAATGGACGGAGCAATGTCAGAACCAAGATTAACCCCTGCAAGTCATACCCCGCGGGTATTGATGCTGGTGTGCTCCAGAGAGTCAAAACCTTTACAATTAGCGCATAAATCTCGATCATGGGGCGAGATGACTTGCTGGCAGCGGTAATCGTATAGTGATAGAAAGTACCACCATTTTACAAAAACGCCTCATGTCTTCACCCAGGAAAACCTCTACTTGTAGAATTATATTTCCAATCTGTAATGTACAATAAATATCTACATGGCGGGAAGGATGGTGGCGCTTTGCACTTCCTGCCTGGTGAGGTTGCGCTAGCAGACTGAATGCTGGATACTTTCTACGAGGGTCACACGGATCAAATCTTCCTTCGTCTGACCCCGGATAGAGCAATATGGTGGGAAGGATGGTGGCGCTTTGCACTTCCTGCCTGGTGAGGTTGCGCTAGCAGACTGAATACTGGATACTTTCTACGAGGGTCACATGGGTCAGATCTTCCTTCGTCTGACCCCGGATAGAGCAATATGGTGGGAAGGATGGTGGCGCTTTGCACTTCCTGCCTGGTGAGGTTGCGCTAGCAGACTGAATGCTGGATACTTTCTACGAGGGTCACATGGGTCAGATCTTCCTTCGTCTGACCCCGGATAGAGCAATATGGTGGGAAGGATGGTGGCGCTTTGCACTTCCTGCCTGGTGAGGTTGCACTAGCAGACTGAATGCTGCATACTTTCTACGAGGGTCACATGGGTCAGATCTTCCTTCGTCTGACCCCGGATAGAGCAATATGGTGGATTCTTGCATTAAAGCATTTCTATGTAATATTTCTACACTTGATGCCATCTTTCCATTGAAGTCATTTTTTGCTACTTTTGTCCGTTAAAGCAGGATTTCCAAAGCTGGAATAATGTTTTATTCTTGGAATTAGCGGCTCGGGGGTCCGGGGAGAATGTGATTTTTCTGAGGTTTTAATGTGTTTTTTTTTACCCCTTTATTAAATCAGCAGCTATAAGAGCATTGTGTGAATAGACTTTCTCAGCCTACGTGTGTCTGTTCCTATGTGAGCCACCTCCTCACTGACAGAGATACATTAGACTGGATAGTAATCACTTGGAATATCTGTAAAGTCAATATCAGCTGATAAGACCAGCGTTACCCTACATCTCCCTGTGTTATAGAGAATTCTCACCATCAGTTTGTCATGTATTGCTACACGAACATCAAATGTTCTACACCTGAATGCACACATTACTGTCTATGGTTACTCAATAACTAACTGTGTCCCTCTTCTCCCCATCCCACAGCTGGAGTGCAAGATTGTACCTAACACCCAGTAACATCGTCCTTCTGACAGCCATCGCCCTGATTGGGGTGTGCATCTTCATCTTGGCGATTATTGGCATCCTACACTGGCAGGAGAAGGTACGTCTGACACTGCTGAATATTCAGAGGCTGCTCAATGTGATACTCATCTGCATCTACCCCTTACTGGCAGGATAATGATAACAGATAGCCACCTCCATGTTCACTGATGTTAGAGTAGTTTTTATGAGCCGAGAGCATACTTGCCAGCTTTCTGTAGTTGGCTCCTGGGATGAAAAGGGGGCGGGACTTAATGATGTAACACAATGTTATGACACCGCACAGGACTGACCTCCAGCTTTCCTGCTACAGATACCGGCTGTCTGGAGCTCGATTCTCCTCCATTACACTGTGTATGTCTCTTAGAAACAATACTGCCTGTGCACAGTGCTGGGCATACTGTACATAGACAGTATTAATACCGGGACAGACACAATGCTGCCTGCACGCAGTGCTGAGCATACTGTACATAGACCGTATTAATGCCAGGACAGACACAATGCTGCCTGCGCGCAGTGCTGAGCACATTGTACATAGACAGTATTAATGCCAGGACAGACACAATGCTGCCTGTGCACAGTGCTGAGGATACTGTACATAGACCGTATTAATGCCAGGACAGACACAATGCTGCCTGTGCACAGTGCTGAGGATACTGTACATAGACCGTATTAATGCCAGGACAGACACAATGCTGCCTGTGCACAGTGCTGAGCATACTGTACATAGACCGTATTAATGCCAGGACAGACACAATGCTGCCTGTGCACAGTGCTGAGCATACTGTACATAGACCGTATTAATGCCAGGACAGACACAATGCTGCCTGTGCACAGTGCCGAGCATACTGTACATAGACAGTATTAATGCCAAATCAGACACAGTGCTGCCTGCGCACAGTGCTGAGCATACTGTATATAGACAGTATTAATGCAGGGACAGACACAATGCTGCCTGTGCACAGTGCTGAGGATACTGTACATAGACCGTATTAATGCCAGGACAGACACAATGCTGCCTGTGCACAGTGCTGAGGATACTGTACATAGACCGTATTAATGCCAGAACAGACACAATGCTGCCTGTGCACAGTGCTGAGGATACTGTACATAGACCATATTAATGCCGGGACAGACACAATGCTGCCTGCGCACAGTGCTGAGCACACTGTACATAGACCGTATTAATGCCAGGACAGACACAATGCTGCCTGTGCACAGTGCTGAGCATACTGTACATAGACGGTATTAATGCCGGGACAGACACAATGCTGCCTGCGTGCAGTGCTGAGGATACTGTACATAGACAGTATTAATGCCAAATCAGACACAGTGCTGCCTGCGCACAGTGCTGAGCATACTGTATATAGACAGTATTAATGCAGGGACAGACACAATGCTGCCTGCGCGCAGTGCCGAGCATACTGTACATAGACAGTATTAATGCCGGGACAGACACAGTGCTGCCTGCGCACAGTGCTGAGCATACTGTATATAGACAGTATTACTGCCGGGACAGACACAATGCTGCCTGTGCACAGTGCTGAGCATTCTGTACATAGATGGTATGAATGCCGGGACAGACCCAATGCTGCCTGCGCGCAGTGCTGAGGATACTGTACATAGACGGTATAAATGCCGGGACAGACACAATGCTGCCTGCGCACAGTGCTGAGCATACTGTACATAGACGGTATTAATGCCGGGACAGATACAATACTCTGGGGAGTTTCTCCTGCTAGTAGAACAGAGTTGGCCCTGTATAATGCATTGTTATAAAGTGACAGTGTGTAAAGATGTAACTCTGCATTATCCATGGCCAGCTGAGCTCTTCTATATTTTCTTCTATACATTGTGCAGGGTCTGGTGAGTTTCTCCTGCTAGAAGAACAGAGTTGGTCCTGTATAATGTATTGTTATATAGTGACAGTGTGTAAAGATGTAACTCTGCATTATCCATGGCCAGCTGAGCTCTTCTATATTTTCTTCTATACATTGTGCAGGGTCTGGTGAGTTTCTCCTGCTAGAAGAACAGAGTTGGCCCTGTATAATGCATTGTTATATAGTGACAGTGTGTAAAGATGTAACTGCATTATCCATGGCCAGCTGAGCTCTTCTATATATTCTATACATTGTGCAGGGTCTGGTGAGTTTCTCCTGCTAGAAGAACAGAGTTGGTCCTGTATAATGCATTGTTATAAAGTGACAGTGTGTAAAGATGTAACTCTGCATTATCCATGGCCAGCTGAGCTCTTCTATATATTCTTCTATAAATTGTGCAGGGTCTGGTGAGTTTCTCCTGCTAGAAGAACAGAGTTGGCCCTGTATAATGTATTGTTATAAAGTGACAGTGTGTAAAGATGTAACTCTGCATTATCCATGGCCAGCTGAGCTCTTCTATATTTTCTTCTATACATTGTGCAGGGTCTGGTGAGTTTCTCCTGCAAGAAGAACATAGTTGGTCCTGTATAATGCATTGTTATAAAGTGACAGTGTGCAAAGATGTAACTCTGCATTATCCATGGCCAGCTGAGCTCTTCTATATATTCTCTATACATTGTGCAGGGTCTGGTGAGTTTCTCCTGTATAATGCATTGTTATAAAGTGACAGTGTGTAAAGATGTAACTCTGCATTATCAATGGCCAGCTGAGCTCCTCTATATATTCTATACATTGTGCAGGGCCTGGTGAGTTTCTCCTGTATAATGCAATGTTATATAGTGACAGTGTGTAAAGATGTAGCATACAGATTCCTCCCATCACATATAAAACCCTCCTCCTTGTTGACGCGTTTTGCATTTTAACACTTTGCATTGTTGTGTTTCAGAAAGCTGACGACCGAGAGAAGAGACAAGAGGCACATCGCTTCCACTTTGATGCTATGTGAAAATGGCTCCTTAACCCTTTTGGTCCCGGGACTTTGCCAGGCCTCTCTCTGGCAGCATTGGCAGGCCGCAGAACGCACAGGGGAAAGTGCAGCGGCCATGAACTGTGACGTCTTGTCTGTATATATTGCATTATGTGTTAATTTATTGGTGTGCATTGGGAATCTGTCCCGTGGGTAACAGGCTGGGGTATAATCTGGTGTATATAATCAGTGGGTTATCATTTGGTACCGGCAGGCAGTAACATTAATGTCTCCTCTGTACCGGCCAGCGCAGACTGATCTGGGGATTGTTACGGCAATGTATTTGGCAAATGAAGGGGGGGGGGATCATACAAGCACACAATCTCGGACAAAGTTCTAAAGGTGGCCCCGTCACCATGGAACCCAATGAAATGTTACCAATGGAATGTTCCTGCTGATGACATCACTTTTAGAACCTTGCCCCAGAATCACCATAGAAACCAATGGAATGTTCCTGCTGATGACATCACTTTTAGAACCTTGCCCCCGAATCACCATGGAAACCAATGGAATGTTCCTGCTGATTCCAGTCACCATGGTAACCAATGGAATGTTCCTGCTGATGACATCACTTTTAGAACCTTGCCCCCAGAATCACCATGGAAACCAATGGAATGTTCCTGCTGATGACATCACTTTTCGAACCTTGCCCCAGTATTGCACTGTATATAGAGCAGTATATTAATCATGGATGCAGCATTGACCCATCTCTCATTCCTGCCTCCCGCCTGTGTGACTGCATAATGTTCATTGTACAGCTTGCTATGGTCATTCCAGTAACCAAATATCAACTCCCATCACTCTCAGCCTAGTGACTGTATGGCTCCAACAAGATGTGGTTGTGTTTTTCACAGACAGAAGGAGACTCATTCTGTACCCTGTGCTGTGTGTATTCATTTGGGAAATTTCAATAAATGTTCTTTAAAATAATGATGTGTTACATGTGTAATATGTACAGATTAGCGGGTGATATACTACATATGTAATATGTACAGATTAGCGGGTGATATACTACATGTGTAATATGTACAGATTAGCCGGCAATGTATTACATGTGTAATATGTACAGATTAGCGGGTGATATACTACATGTGTAATATGTACAGATTAGCGGGTGATATACTACATGTGTAATATGTACAGATTAGCGGGTGATATACTACATGTGTAATATGTACAGATTAGCGGGTGATATACTACATGTGTAATATGTACAGATTAGCGGGTGATATACTACATGTGTAATATGTACAGATTAGCGGGTGATATACTACATGTGTAATATGTACTGATTAGCGGGCAATGTATTACATGTGTAATATGTACAGATTAGCAGGTGATATACTACATGTGTAATATGTACAGATTAGCGGGTGATATACTACATGTGTAATATGTACAGATTAGCGGGCGATGTATTACATGTGTAATATGTACAGATTAGCGGGTGATATACTACATGTGTAATATGTACAGATTAGCGGGTGATATATTACATGTGTAATATGTACAGATTAGCGGGTGATATACTACATGTGTAATATGTAGAGATTAGCAGGCAATGTATTACACGTGTAATATGTACAGATAAGCAGGCGATGTGTTACATGTGTAATATGTACAGATTAGTGGGCGATGTATTACACGTGTAATATGTACAGATAAGCAGGCGATATGTTACATTTGTAATATGTACAGATAAGCAGGCGATGTGTAATATGTACAGATTAGCAGGCAATGTATTACATGTGTAATATGTACAGATAAGCGGGCGATGTGTTACATGTGTAATATGTACAGATTAGCAGGCGATGTGTTACATGTGTAATATGCACAGATTAGCGGGCAATGTATTACATGTGTAATATGTACAGATTAGCGGGTGATATATTACATGTGTAATATGTTCAGATTAGCAGGCAATGTATTACATGTGTAATATGTACAGATAAGCAGGCGATGTGTTACATGTGTAATATGTACAGATTAGCAGGCGATGTGTTACATGTGTAATATGTACAGATTAGCAGGCGATGTGTTACATGTGTAATATGCACAGATTAGCGGGCAATGTATTACATGTGTAATATGTACAGATTAGCGGGTGATATATTACATGTGTAATATGTTCAGATTAGCAGGCAATGTATTACATGTGTAATATGTACAGATTAGCGGGCAATGTATTACATGTTTAATATGTACAGTTTATTAAGCGATGTATTACATGTTTAATATGTGTAGATTAGCAGGCGCTATATTACATGTTTAATATGTACAGATTAGCGTGCAATGTATTACATGTGTAAAATGTACAGATTAGCATCTGCTGTTACATGTGTAATATGTACTGATTAGCAGGCTGTATTACACGTGTAATATGTACAGATTAGCGGGTGATATACTACATGTGTAATATGTACAGATTAGCGGGTGATATATTACATGTGTAATATGTACAGATTAGCGGGTGATATACTACATGTGTAATATGTAGAGATTAGCAGGCAATGTATTACACGTGTAATATGTACAGATAAGCAGGCGATGTGTTACATGTGTAATATGTACAGATTAGTGGGCGATGTATTACACGTGTAATATGTACAGATAAGCAGGCGATATGTTACATTTGTAATATGTACAGATAAGCAGGCGATGTGTAATATGTACAGATTAGCAGGCAATGTATTACATGTGTAATATGTACAGATAAGCGGGCGATGTGTTACATGTGTAATATGTACAGATTAGCAGGCGATGTGTTACATGTGTAATATGCACAGATTAGCGGGCAATGTATTACATGTGTAATATGTACAGATTAGCGGGTGATATATTACATGTGTAATATGTTCAGATTAGCAGGCAATGTATTACATGTGTAATATGTACAGATAAGCAGGCGATGTGTTACATGTGTAATATGTACAGATTAGCAGGCGATGTGTTACATGTGTAATATGTACAGATTAGCAGGCGATGTGTTACATGTGTAATATGCACAGATTAGCGGGCAATGTATTACATGTGTAATATGTACAGATTAGCGGGTGATATATTACATGTGTAATATGTTCAGATTAGCAGGCAATGTATTACATGTGTAATATGTACAGATTAGCGGGCAATGTATTACATGTTTAATATGTACAGTTTATTAAGCGATGTATTACATGTTTAATATGTGTAGATTAGCAGGCGCTATATTACATGTTTAATATGTACAGATTAGCGTGCAATGTATTACATGTGTAATATGTACAGATTAGCGGGCGATGTATTACATGTGTAATATGTACAGATTAGCGGGCGATGTGTTACATGTGTAATATGTACAGATTAGCGGGCAATGTATTATATGTACAGATTAGCGGGCTATGTATTACATGTGTAATATGTACAGTTTATTAAGAGATGTATTACATGTGTAATATGTGCAGATTAGCAGGCAATGTATTACATGTGTAATATGTACAGATTAGCGGGTGATATATTACATGTGTAATATGTACAGATTAGCAGGCATTGTATTACATGTGTAATATGTACAGATAAGCAGGCGACGTGTTACATGTGTAATATGTACAGGTTAGCGAGCAATGTATTGTATGTACAGATTAGCGGGCTATCTATTACATGTGTAATATGCACACATTAGCGTGCAATGTATTACATGTGTAATATGTACAGATTAGTGGCCAATGTATTACATGTGTAATATGTACAGATTAGCGGGCGATGTATTACATGTGTAATATGTACAGATTAGCGGGCAAGGTATTATGTACAGATTAGCGGGCTATGTATTAGATGTGTAATATGTACAGTTTTTAAGCAGTGTATTACATGTGTAATATGTGCAGATTAGCAGGCGCTGTATTACATGTGTAATATGTACATATTAGCGTGCAATGTATTACATGTGTAAAATGTACAGATTAGCATCTGCTGTTACATGTGTAATATGTACTGATTAGCAGGCTGTATTACACGTGTAATATGTACAGATTAGCAGGTGCCGTGTTACATGTGTAATATGTACAGATTATATTACATTAATCACATACAGATTGCTGAGGTGCACTGAGAATAATGGATTTTTTTCAGTAATCTACATATAATATACACACATCTCTCAAACTCCCAGGTATTTGTACGCTGACCAGCCGTATTTCCCAGCCTCTATATATGTCTTTATTACAAGGGAAGTCAGTATATCCTTTACATTTAAAGTGAGCACCCAGCCTCAGTCTTATGTAAAGCTATGAGATTAAATAGGATTATTCCCAATCTACCTGCCTGTAAGGATTAACTCCAGGTGATAGCGTCTGCCTTACATGGAATATTTATATATAATACCTGATGTGATATTAAACGCGGTCAGTCTCACCCCTTCGGTTTGTTATAACATATTATTAATTCCCTGACTTTTATCACACCCATTATCTGTACACGGTCATTGTTTAGTATTTGGGGAACCGTTGGGGGGGGGGGGGGGGTTATAAGATACCCCCCCCCCCCACACACACACACACCCTATGAGCACCATAGGAATTGCAGACTGGGGTAGTTGTGACTAATCTTTACCACCCCAGCTATTGCGCAGGTACATGCAGCTACCACCCCAGTCAGATCATTTTTACATATGAAAGGAGAACTAACATTTACCTCCTACCAGGAAACTCCTCTGCTAAACCAACAAAACCTAGACAATGGGGAGGAGATATTGGGGTGGGAGAGGGAAAAAGTGGGGAGGATATTTTGCCGCCCCCAAGAAAAAGCCCCATTATCATATTCCTCAGGGGATGATATTATATTCCTCAGGCAATACTATTATTATTATTATATTCCTCAGGCATTATTATTATTATTATATTCCCCAGGCAATATTATTATTATTATATTCCTCAGGCATTATTATTATTATTATATTCCTCAGGCAATACTATTATTATTATTATATTCCTCAGGCAAAATTATTATTATTATATTCCTCAGGCATTATTATTATTATTATATTCCCCAGGCAATATTATTATTATTATATTCCTCAGGCATTATTATTATTATTATATTCCTCAGGCAATACTATTATTATTATTATATTCCTCAGGCATTATTATTATTATATTCCTCAAGCAAAATCATTATTATTATTATTATTATATTCCTCAGGCATTATTATTATTATTATATTCCTCAGGCAATATTATTATTATTATTATATTCCTCAGGCAATATTATTATTATTATTATATTCCTCAGGCAATACTATTATTATTATTATATTCCTCAGGCAATACTATTATTATTATTATTATATTCCTCAGGCAAAATCATTATTATTATTATTATATTCCTCAGGCATTATTATTATTATATTCCTCAAGCAATATTATTATTGTTATATTCCCCAGGAAATATTATTATTATTATTATTATTATATTCCTCATGCAATATTATTATTATTATATTCCCCAGGCAATATTATTATTATTATTATATTCCCCAGGCAATATTATTATTATTATATTCCCCAGGCAATATTATTATTATTATATTCTTCAGGCATTATTATTATTATATTCCTCAAGCAATATTATTATTGTTATATTCCCCAGGAAATATTATTATTATTATTATTATTATTATATTCCTCAGGCAATATTATTATTATTATATTCCCCAGGCAATATTATTATTATTATTATTATTATTATATTCCCCAGGCAATATTATTATTATTATTATATTCCTCAGGCAATATTATTATTATTATATTCCTCAGGCAATATTATTATTATTATATTCCCCAGGCAATATTATTATTATTATATTCCCCAGGCAATATTATTATTATTATATTCCCCAGGCAATATTATTATTATTATTATATTCCCCATGCAATATTATTATTATATTCCCCAGGCAATATTATTTTTATTATATTCCTCAGGCAATATTATTATTATATTCCCCAGGCAATATTATTATTATATTCCCCAGGCAATATTATTATTATTTTATTATATTCCCCAGGCAGTGTTATTATTATTATATTCCTCAGGCAATATTATTATTATTTTATTATATTCCCCAGGCAGTGTTATTATTATATTCCCCAGGCAATATTATTATTATATTCCCCAGGCAATATTATTATTATTGTATTCCCCAGGCAATATTATTATTATATTCCTCAGGCAATATTATTATTATTATTATATTCCCCATGCAATATTATTATTATATTCCCCAGGCAATATTATTTTTATTATATTCCTCAGGCAATATTATTATTATATTCCCCAGGCAATATTATTATTATTTTATTATATTCCCCAGGCAGTGTTATTATTATTATATTCCTCAGGGGGAATTCCTCTGCCCCTGTTACCCTCCTCTCCCCTCTGGTATCGCCTCTCTTACCCCCTCTCCCTGGAAAGCCAGAGAGTCAGCCAGGTACCAAAAAGTCTTTGTTAATACCCAAATGTTTAGAAATCCTGAGACATGAGCAGCTAGTGCTGATCTGACAGCAGAGAGGGGGGGAGAGGAGGGGAGGGGAGGGGGGGGACATGCGTACAAACCTCACTCCCCATCAGCTCCTAAACGAGCCTCATTTGTTTGCAACACTTCATTTGAGCTTGAAGCTCGGTGCAGCCGGCTGGACCCTCTCATTCCTGCAGAGACAGAGCCAAGGATGGACCCCCAGCCCAGGATCCCAGGGAGCAGCTGGCCCCCTCCAAAGTGATCCCCAGCAAGGCAGATTCCTGATGGATTGGAGTTGTTCTGCCTCTGCAGAGGATCTGGGGGCAGTTACTCCTGAGGCACAGCACCCACCCTGCCTGCTGCCCCCTCACTGCTCGAAGTTAGGGGCAGGAAAGGCTGGCATGGTGGCATCAGGGTAAAGAGAGAACAAGACTGCAGAGAAGCCCCTCTGGACACCCAGGGAGAGGGGGCAATGTCTTACCCAGGGGTTGGGGGCATGAGCTACACATGTGGATTTCTGCTGACTCCCCCCCAGCTATAAATCTCCCCGGCTGAGCAACAATTAGTCTAAGGAGAGGAGCCATGGGGCTGGAGAAAGTCTACTGTATCCTAGAAGGTAAGATGGCACGTTACACACAGGGACAAGATCGGGATCACTGCTAGGGATCGTGGGGGTGATCACTGCTGGGGATCGTGGGGGTGATCACTGCTGGGGATCGTGGGGGTGATCACTGCTGGGGATCGTGGGGGTGATCACTGCTGGGGATCGTGGGGGGGATCACTGCTTGGGGGGATCACTGCTTGGGGATCGTGGGGGTGATTACTGCTGGGGATCCTGAGGGTGATCACTGCTGGGGATCATGAGGGTGATCACTGCTGGGGATCATGGGGGTGATCACTGCTTGGGGATCATGGGGGTGATCACTGCTTAAGGGTTCATGGGGGTGATCACTGCTGGGGATCGTGGGGTGATCACTGCTGGGGATCATGGGGTGATCATTGCTGGGGATCATGGGGTGATCATTGCTGGGGATCATGGGGTGATCATTGCTGGGGATCATGGGGGTGATCACTGCTTGGGGATCATGGGGTGATCATTGCTGGGGATCATGGGGGTGATCACTGCTGGGCTAAAGGTTCTCATTGCTGGGGATTGTGGGGTGCACATTGCTGGGGATTGTGGGGTGCACATTGCTGGGGATTGTGGGGTGCTGTATGTGACCCCAGTTCTCCAGTGGTTCTTTGCAATGAGCAGTTTAAAGAACACAAGATAATGGAAGGGAGCAGGTTACTAGCAGCTCGGTATTTGGTCTCACCTGAGGATAAGACCCCCTGGCGCCAGGCAATCAGGGGGGTGAGAGGGTCCTGCCTTGACCCTGCTCAGGGATAGCTGTGATGTAGCACTGGACCTGTGTGAGCTGATTTGGTGGTACCCAGGCAGAGCCTGCATGGTCTTATACCGCCCTCTAGTGGGCAAAGCGTAAGAGCGCTTTTACAAGATCCAGGGGAGACCCCCATCATTATATACCCTAAACAACACTGCCCCCCACCTTCAGCTGCAGCAGGGCTGCCCGTTAACAGTTTAGAGGACGAATAATCTCCCCCAACCACTCAGCCTCCTCTCTGCACCTAATACACAGGATAAGGAGATCTCTCTGGAATATATATTATTATTATTATTATATGTATATGTAATATTATTACACCCGCAGAGCTCCAGGCTGCGCCGGCTCTATATATATATATATATATATTACACCCTCAGAGTGCCAGGCTGCGCCGGCTCTGTATATATATATATATATATATATATATATATATATATATATATATATATATAGATATTACACCCGCAGAGCTCCAGGCTCCGTTAACAGTTTAGAGGACGAATAATCTCCCCCAACCACTCAGCCTCCTCTCTGCACCTAATACACAGGATAAGGAGATCTCTCTGGAATATATATTATTATTATTATTATATGTATATGTAATATTATTACACCCGCAGAGCTCCAGGCTGCGCCGGCTTTATATATATATATAGATATTACACCCGCAGAGTGCCAGGCTGCGCTGGCTCTGTATATATATATATATATATATATATATAGATATTACACCCTCAGAGTGCCAGGCTGCGCCGGCTCTATATATATATATAGATATTACACCCTCAGAGTGCCAGGCTGCACCGGCTCTATATATATATATATATATATAGATATTACACCCACAGAGCTCCAGGCTGCGCCGGCTCTGTATATATATATAGATATTACACCCTCAGAGTGCCAGGCTGCACCTGCTCTCTATATATATATAGATATTACACCCTCAGAGTGCCAGGCTGCGCCGGCTCTGTATATATATATAGATATTACACCCGCAGAGCTCTAGGCTGCGCCGGCTCTATATATATATATATATATAGAGATATTACACCCTCAGAGCTCCAGGCTGCACCGGCTCTATATATATATAGAGAGATATTACACCCTCAGAGTGCCAGGCTGCACCAGCTCTATATATATATATATATATATATATATATATAGATATTACACCCTCAGAGTGCCAGGCTGCACCGGCTCTATATATAGAGAGAGATATTACACCCTCAGAGTGCCAGGCTGCACCGGCTCTGTATATATATATATATATATATAGATATTACACCCTCAGAGTGCCAGGCTGCGCCGGCTCTATATATATATAGAGATATTACACCCGCAGAGTGCCAGGCTGCGCCAGCTCTGTATATATATATAGATATTACACCCGCAGAGCTCCAGGCTGCGCCGGCTCTATATATATATATATATATATATATATATATATATATAGATATTACACCCTCAGAGTGCCAGGCTGCGCCAGCTCTGTATATGTATATGTATATATATATATATATATATATATATATATATATATAGAGAGAGATATTACACCCGCAGAGTACCAGGCTGCGCCGGCTCTATATATATATATATATATAGATATTACACCCTCAGAGTGCCAGGCTGCGCCGGCTCTATATATATATATATAGAGAGAGATATTACACCCTCAGAGTGCCAGGCTGCGCCGGCTCTATATATATATAGAGATATTACACCATCAGAGTGCCAGGCTGCGCCGGCTCTATATATATAGAGATATTACACCCTCAGAGTGCCAGGCTGCGCCGGCTCTATATATATATATATATATATATATATATATATATAGATATTACACCCTCAGAGTGCCAGGCTGCACCGGCTCTATATATATATAGATATTACACCCTCAGAGTGCCAGGCTGCGCCGGCTGTATATATATATATAGAGATATTACACCCTCAAAGTGCCAGGCTGCACCGGCTCTATATATATATAGATATTACACCCTCAGAGTGCCAGGCTGCACCTGCTCTATATATATAGAGATATTACACCCTCAGAGTGCCAGGCTGCACCGGCTCTATATATATAGAGATATTACACCCTCAGAGTGCCAGGCTGCACCGGCTCTATATATATATATATATATAGATATTACACCCTCAGAGTGCCAGGCTGCACCGGCTCTATATATATATATATAGATATTACACCCTCAGAGTGCCAGGCTGCACCGGCTCTATATATATATATATAGATATTACACCCGCAGAGTGCCAGGCTGCGCCAGCTCTGTATATATATATAGATATTACACCCGCAGAGCTCCAGGCTGCGCGGGCTCTATATATATATATATATATATATATATATAGATATATATATATATATAGAGAGATATTACACCCGCAGAGTGCCAGGCTGCGCCGGCTCTATATATATATATATATAGATATTACACCCTCAGAGTGCCAGGCTGCGCCGGCTCTATATATATATATATAGAGAGAGATATTACACCCTCAGAGTGCCAGGCTGCACCGGCTCTATGTATATAGAGATATTACACCCTCAGAGTGCCAGGCTGCGCCGGCTCTATATATATATAGAGATATTACACCATCAGAGTGCCAGGCTGCGCCGGCTCTATATATATAGAGATATTACACCCTCAGAGTGCCAGGCTGCGCCGGCTCTATATATATATATATATATATATATATATATATAGATATTACACCCTCAGAGTGCCAGGCTGCACCGGCTCTATATATATATAGATATTACACCCTCAGAGTGCCAGGCTGCGCCGGCTGTATATATATATATAGAGATATTACACCCTCAAAGTGCCAGGCTGCACCGGCTCTATATATATATAGATATTACACCCTCAGAGTGCCAGGCTGCACCTGCTCTATATATATAGAGATATTACACCCTCAGAGTGCCAGGCTGCACCGGCTCTATATATATAGAGATATTACACCCTCAGAGTGCCAGGCTGCACCGGCTCTATATATATATATATAGATATTACACCCTCAGAGTGCCAGGCTGCACCGGCTCTATATATATATATAGATATTACACCCTCAGAGTGCCAGGCTGCACCGGCTCTATATATATATATATAGATATTACACCCTCAGAGTGCCAGGCTGCGCCGGCTCTATATATATATATATACATATAGATATTACACCCTCAGAGTGCCAGGCTGCGCCGGCTCTATATATATATATAGATATTACACCCTCAGATTGCGAGGCTGCACCGGCTCTATATATATATATATATATTACACCCTCAGAGTGCCAGGCTGCGCCGGCTCTATATATATATATATAGATATTACACCCTCAGAGTGCCAGGCTGCGCCGGCTCTATATATATATATATATATATATATTAAACCCTCAGAGTGCCAGGCTGCGCCGGCTCTATATAGAAATTAAACCCTCAGAGTACCAGGCTGCGCCGGCTATATATATATATATATATATATATATATATATATATATATATATTACACCCTCAGAGTGCCAGGCTGCACCTGCTCTATATATATAGAGATATTACACCCTCAGAGTGCCAGGCTGCACCGGCTCTATATAAACTTATTTTTTTGCTGACAGTTCTCTTTTAATCTTCTGTGTGCCAGAGGGATGCCCAGTGTGCCATAACCATATACTCTCCCCCATCGGTGCACAAAGAGTTATGCATGATGGTTTCTTGAGGTTTTGCAGACTTGCAGAATGCAAATGTCTCCTTTCAATGGGGATAATCCCATTTCCATTGTGTATGGTGCAATAAAAGTGATTTACTGACACTGGGCTCAGACATTATCCTTATATTCCCCATTTAAAAGGTTTCTCTGTTTTCCCGGCTGATTTGTAAAGGGTTAATAGCTCCCCTTCCCCATGATAAATATTAAGTGGGATTAGCACTACTACTCCTTACAGTGTCATCCTTTACTACTTCTACTGGAAGGTTATTCCAGGTGTCTACTACTCCTTACAGTGTCAGCCTTTACTACTTCCACTGGAAGGTTATTCCAGGTATCTACTACTCTTTACAGTGTCAGCCTTTACTACTTCCACTGGAAGGTTATTCCAGGTATCCACTACTCCTTACAGTGTCAGCCTTTACTACTTCCACTGGAAGGTTATTCCAGGTATCTACTACTCCTTACAGTGTCATCCTTTACTACTTCCACTGGAAGGTTATTCCAGGTATCTACTACTCCTTACAGTGTCAGCCTTTCTGCATCCTCCTGAACTGATCAGCAGTCGGTGTGTCGGATATTACTGTAGGTGAAAGTTAGGGATCTAGTGATCACCAGTCGGTGTGTCGGATATTACTGTAGGTGAAAGTTCGTGATCTAGTGATCACCGGTCGGTGTGTTGGATATTACTGTAGGTGAAAGTTAGGGATCTAGTGATCAGCAGTCGGTGTGTTGGAAATTACTGTAGGTGAAAGTTCGGGATCTAGTGATCAGCAGTCGGTGTGTCGGATATTACTGTAGGTGAAAGTTCGGGATCTAGTGATCAGCAGTCGGTGTGTCGGATATTACTGTAGGTGAAAGTTCGGGATCTAGTGATCAGCAGTCGGTGTGTCGGAAATTACTGTAGGTGAAAGTTAGGGATCTAGTGATCAGCAGTCGGTGTGTCGGATATTACTGTAGGTGAAAGTTTGGGATCTAGTGATCACCAGTCGGTGTGTCGGATATTACTGTAGGTGAAAGTTCGGGATCTAGTGATCACCAGTCGGTGTGTCGGATATTACTGTAGGTGAAAGTTCGGGATCTAGTGATCAGCAGTCGGTGTGTCGGATATTACTGTAGGTGAAAGTTCGGGATCTAGTGATCAGCAGTCGGTGTGTCGGAAATTACTGTAGGTGAAAGTTAGGGATCTAGTGATCAGCAGTCGGTGTGTCGGATATTACTGTAGGTGAAAGTTCGGGATCTAGTGATCAGCAGTCGGTGTGTCGGATATTACTGTAGGTGAAAGTTCGGGATCTAGTGATCAGCAGTCGGTGTGGTTTAATATAATTGGTTAATATAGTGACTGGGTCACACCAAACAAAAACCCGACTTTTCTAACATGAGATTATGTGTAAAGGATTCATAATCAGACTGGAGAGGTTTAAAGTCCAGGAGAAATGGGATTATCTAAAAGCTGCTCCACTGAAGGTAACAGAAAATTACATTAGGCTTGTCAGTAAGAATGAAAATGTAAGAAAGCACTGTGTACTCCTCGTAGGTGGCCAATTAATGCACCCTCGAGAGAAAAACATTGTGTGTGTACAGGAGCATTATACAGACAGTGTGTACGGTGTGTGCCTGGAGGATGCGGAAAGGCTCACACTGTAAGGAGTAGTAGACACCTGGAATAACCTTCCAGCGGAAGCAGTAAAGGCTCACACTGTAAGGAGTAGTAGATACCTGGAATAACCTTCCAGTCGATGCAGTAAAGGCTGACACTGTAAGGAGTAGTAGATACCTGGAATAACCTTCCAGTGGAAGCAGTAAAGGCTGACACTGTAAAGAGTAGTAGATACCTGGAATAGCCTTCCATTGGAAGTAATAAAGGCCGACACTGTAAAGAGTAGTAGATACCTGGAATAACCTCCCAGAGGAAGCAGTAAAGGCCGACACTGTAAAGAGTAGTAGATACCTGGAATAGCATAACACAAAATGTGGCCCTGCTCCTTACAAAAACCTTTAAATGGGTATATTGTTAGGTGTTTCTATAGTTTTGCACATATACAGTATTACTAGAGTACAGGATGTCACACTACACAGAGGCACAACACACGCTTCATGCATGAAAGATTCGGAACACAATGTGAAATGCTTGGTATCAGTCCTGGCGTCAGGCGGAGGGGCAGTCACAGAGGAAGGTGTATGGCAAGTGATACATTACCACCTCCCAGCCAGAGCTCACATAATTAGAAAACCCTTCTGGGTCAGGTATTGTGTAACAGACACCCCCTGGATTTCAGTATAGGTAATGATCCTTGTTAGGAAGGGTGATTAGGTTTAAAGGGACAATTACAGCAAAAAATGTACTTATGCTTAATTGAAAGATTACATCAAGTATAGAAATGCTCTAATGATAGACTACAAATAAAGCACCTTATTAAAGCCTCTTTGCATCTTTAGACATCTTCAGCTGATCACTATGTCACGCCGTATGGCGCATTATATGGCGGTAGATGCCGAGCCACGCCCAGACTTCCCATGATAATCCCCTTGGTGTTTGGAGACGTGTTATTCGTGTCGCTAGCGTTTAATAAAATAAATGAGGCCTAAATCTCTGGCGTTAACCCTTACCTTCCCGGACTACAACCCCCATCATGCTGGGCCAGCCCTCCAAGCAACCTGCAAATTCCATAACTCTCAGGCAATATTAGACAAGGTGGCAGTACGGCGCGATGGAAGAATCTAGAAAACGCAGGGCATCGTGACACTTTCGCTTGTTTTAAATCGATTGGCTAATAGGAGAATCCGGGAGAGGCAATCGCTAAATACCCCGGAGCAAGTAATGAAAAGCCGTCTGACCCGGGTGGGGAGGGTAAAAAGAATGGAAATGAAGACAATGGAATCTTATCCATAGCAGACATCCAACCCAGCGTCAAACACCCCGGGGGATGGAGCTGAACATGGATACAAGTCTGAGAGTATGATCCGTGTATCTTCTAACCCGTGACATAGTGCGTGTTAAAACAGGCGTGGATGTTAATAGGGGGGGGGGCAGATTACAAGCGAGAGAGAGATGTGGGCAAGTGCGCCAGGGAAATGGGGGGGTAAAGAGGTCTGTAATTCATTTAGCTGAACAAGTAGAGCAGGGCTTGATACATTTCTGTAGACTAATTCAGGAGCCAGAGACATGGTGGGACTTCTATAGAGTTCGTCAAACCCTGGAATAGAGGATATATATCTAAAAGCAGACAAACTGGAACACTGGGTGTTAGGGAGCAAGAGATAAACAGACACAAATCAATTATACAACATATAAAACGCAGTATATAAAATGTAAACCAAAGGCTCCCTCTCTGACCGCAGTCTGCGACCAGATCTGTATGCATGCTCAAAGTGAAGTAATGTGGCTCCCACTTAGACAGGGCCGCAATCAGAAATTGTGGGACCCCTTACATTCCTCCTACATTACACTCCAAGGACATGCACCAGCACTCACATTGCACACCCAAGACTTACCCCAGAACATACCAACATTGCACACCCAGGACTTACTCCAGCACCCCAGGACATGCCCCATCACCACATTGCACCCCGGGACATGTCACATCACCCATGTTGCACACCCAGGACTTGCCCCAGCACCGCAATGTAATTCAAATTCCCTGGCTGCTAAAAAATATCCAGGCTGGCTCCTGAATTGGTGTGTCTGGCTAAGTCTACAGAGATTTGTCAAGCCCTGATCTAAGGTGACCGGTGCAGCACTCCCTCTCTCTGCATATTACAGCCGAGCAGGTACCGAGCTGAACCAAGATTATACCACAGGGAACACAAATACTGGCCGGTCATTCAGTAATAATACCAGTGACCGGTTCATAATAACTGAAAAGGGCAGAATTAAAAACCTTCTCGCACACTTCGTAAAAATATCTAGGTCAGCGTACAATGACACATCCTGGAAAAAGGTCATACTCAGTCAATTATAAACACTTTGACAAAGCTTAGCAGCTCTGGTGGGAACATACTTTGTATAACAATGTACATCGCACAGGTATTACAATAAAAAAAAAGGTTATAAGTAAAAACAAGGGCCTTTCCCTGCACTAGCAGAGGCTGCCGGTACAGACAGGACAGAGAAACAAACACAACCTCTTATTACAGGAAAGAGAAACAAAATAACACAACCTCGTATTACAGAAAAGAGAAACAAAATAACACAACCTCTTATTACAGGAAAGAGAAACAAAATAACACAACCTCTTATTACAAGAAAGAGAAACAAACACAACCTCTTATTACAGGAAAGAGAAACAAAATAACACAACCTCTTATTACAGGAAAGAGAAACAAAATAACACAACCTCTTATTACAGAAAACAGAAACAAAATAACACAACCTCGTATTACAGAAAAGAGAAACAAAATAACACAACCTCTTATTACAGGAAAGAGAAACAAAAGAACACAACCTCTTATTACAAGAAAGAGAAACAAACACAACCTCTTAGTACAGGAAAGAGAAACAAAACAACACAACCTCTTATTACAGGAAAGAGAAACAACACAACCTCCTATTACAGGAAAGAGAAACAAAACAACACAACCTCCTATTACAGGAAAGAGAAACAAAACAACACAACCTCTTATTACAGGAAAGAGAAACAACACAACCTCTTATTACAGGAAAGAGAAACAACACAACCTCCTATTACAGGAAAGAGAAACAAAACAACACAACCTCTTATTACAGGAAAGAGAAACAACACAACCTCCTATTACAGGAAAGAGAAACAAAACAACACAACCTCTTATTACAGGAAAGAGAAACAAAACAACACAACCTCTTATTACAGAAAAGAGAAACAACACAACCTCTTATTACAGAAAAGAGAAACAAAATAACACAACCTCTTATTACAGGAAAGATAAACAAAATAACACAACCTCTTATTACAGGAAAGAGAAACAAAATAACACAACCTCTTATTACAGGAAAGAGAAACAAAACAACACAACCTCTTATTACAGAAAAGAGAAACAACACAACCTCTTAATACAGAAAAGAGAAACAAAATAACACAACCTCTTATTACAGGAAAGATAAACAAAACAACACAACCTCTTATTACAGGAAAGAGAAACACAACAACACAACCTCTTATTACAGGAAAGAGAAACAAAACAACCCAACCTCTTATTACAGGAAAGAGAAACAACACAACCTCCTATTACAGGAAAGAGAAACAAAACAACACAACCTCTTATTACAGGAAAGAGAAACAACACAACCTCTTATTACAGGAAAGAGAAACAACACAACCTCCTATTACAGGAAAGAGAAACAAAACAACACAACCTCTTATTACAGGAAAGAGAAACAACACAACCTCCTATTACAGGAAAGAGAAACAAAACAACACAACCTCATATTAGAGGAAAGAGAAACAAAACAACACAACCTCTTATTACAGAAAAGAGAAACAAAACAACACAACCTCTTATTACAGGAAAGAGAAACAACACAACCTCTTATTACAGGAAAGAGAAACAAAACAACACAACCTCTTATTACAGGAAAGAGAAACAACACAACACAACCTCTTATTACAGAAAAGAGAAACAAAATAACACAACCTCTTATTACAGGAAAGAGAAACAACACAACCTCTTATTACAGAAAAGAGAAACAAAATAACACAACCTCTTATTACAGGAAAGATAAACAAAACAACACAACCTCTTATTACAGGAAAGAGAAACACAACAACACAACCTCTTATTACAGGAAAGAGAAACAAAACAACACAACCTCTTATTACAGGAAAGAGAAACAACACAACCTCCTATTACAGGAAAGAGAAACAAAACAACACAACCTCCTATTACAGGAAAGAGAAACAAAACAACACAACCTCTTATTACAGGAAAGAGAAACAAAACAACACAACCTCTTATTACAGAAAAGAGAAACAACACAACCTCTTATTACAGAAAAGAGAAACAACACAACCTCTTATTACAGAAAATAGAAACAAAATAACACAACCTCTTATTACAGGAAAGAGAAACAAAATAACACAACCTCTTATTAAAGGAAAGAGAAACAAAACAACACAACCTCTTATTACAGAAAAGAGAAACAACACAACCTCTTAATACAGAAAAGAGAAACAAAATAACACAACCTCTTATTACAGGAAAGATAAACAAAACAACACAACCTCTTATTACAGGAAAGAGAAACACAACAACACAACCTCTTATTACAGGAAAGAGAAACAAAACAACACAACCTCTTATTACAGGAAAGAGAAACAACACAACCTCCTATTACAGGAAAGAGAAACAAAACAACACAACCTCTTATTACAGGAAAGAGAAACAACACAACCTCTTATTACAGGAAACAGAGAAACAACACAACCTCCTATTACAGGAAAGAGAAACAAAACAACACAACCTCTTATTACAGGAAAGAGAAACAACACAACCTCCTATTACAGGAAAGAGAAACAAAACAACACAACCTCATATTAGAGGAAAGAGAAACAAAACAACACAACCTCTTATTACAGAAAAGAGAAACAAAACAACACAACCTCTTATTACAGGAAAGAGAAACAAAACAACACAACCTCTTATTACAGGAAAGAGAAACAACACAACACAACCTCTTATTACAGAAAAGAGAAACAAAATAACACAACCTCTTATTACAGGAAAGAGAAACAACACAACCTCTTATTACAGGAAAGAGAAACAAAACAACACAACCTCTTATTACAGGAAAGAGAAACAACACAACCTCTTATTACAGGAAAGAGAAACAACACAACCTCTTATTACAGGAAACAGAGAAACAACACAACCTCCTATTACAGGAAAGAGAAACAAAACAACACAACCTCTTATTACAGGAAAGAGAAACAACACAACCTCCTATTACAGGAAAGAGAAACAACACAACCTCATATTAGAGGAAAGAGAAACAAAACAACACAACCTCTTATTACAGAAAAGAGAAACAAAACAACACAACCTCTTATTACAGGAAAGAGAAACAAAACAACACAACCTCTTATTACAGGAAAGAGAAACAACACAACACAACCTCTTATTACAGAAAAGAGAAACAAAATAACACAACCTCTTATTACAGGAAAGAGAAACAACACAACCTCTTATTACAGGAAAGAGAAACAAAACAACACAACCTCTTATTACAGGAAAGAGAAACAACACAACACAACCTCTTATTACAGAAAAGAGAAACAAAACAACACAACCTCTTATTACAGGAAAGAGAAACAACACAACACAACCTCTTATTACAGAAAAGAGAAACAAAATAACACAACCTCTTATTACAGGAAAGATAAACAAAACAACACAACCTCTTATTACAGGAAAGAGAAACACAACAACACAACCTCTTATTACAGGAAAGAGAAACAAAACAACACAACCTCTTATTACAGGAAAGAGAAACAACACAACCTCTTAATACAGAAAAGAGAAACAAAATAACACAACCTCTTATTACAGGAAAGATAAACAAAACAACACAACCTCTTATTACAGGAAAGAGAAACACAACAACACAACCTCTTATTACAGGAAAGAGAAACAAAACAACACAACCTCTTATTACAGGAAAGAGAAACAACACAACCTCCTATTACAGGAAAGAGAAACAAAACAACACAACCTCTTATTACAGGAAAGAGAAACAACACAACCTCTTATTACAGGAAAGAGAAACAACACAACCTCCTATTACAGGAAAGAGAAACAAAACAACACAACCTCTTATTACAGGAAAGAGAAACAACACAACCTCCTATTACAGGAAAGAGAAACAAAACAACACAACCTCATATTAGAGGAAAGAGAAACAAAACAACACAACCTCTTATTACAGAAAAGAGAAACAAAACAACACAACCTCTTATTACAGGAAAGAGAAACAACACAACCTCTTATTACAGGAAAGAGAAACAAAACAACACAACCTCTTATTACAGGAAAGAGAAACAACACAACACAACCTCTTATTACAGAAAAGAGAAACAAAATAACACAACCTCTTATTACAGGAAAGAGAAACAACACAACCTCTTATTACAGGAAAGAGAAACAAAACAACACAACCTCTTATTACAGGAAAGAGAAACAACACAACACAACCTCTTATTACAGAAAAGAGAAACAAAACAACACAACCTCTTATTACAGAAAAGAGAAACAACACAACCTCTTATTACAGAAAAGAGAAACAACACAACCTCTTATTACAGAAAAGAGAAACAAAATAACACAACCTCTTATTACAGGAAAGATAAACAAAACAACACAACCTCTTATTACAGGAAAGAGAAACACAACAACACAACCTCTTATTACAGGAAAGAGAAACAAAACAACACAACCTCTTATTACAGGAAAGAGAAACAACACAACCTCCTATTACAGGAAAGAGAAACAAAACAACACAACCTCTTATTACAGGAAAGAGAAACAAAATAACACAACCTCTTATTACAGGAAAGAGAAACAAAACAACACAACCTCTTATTACAGAAAAGAGAAACAACACAACCTCTTATTACAGGAAAGAGAAACAAAATAACACAACCTCTTATTACAGGAAAGAGAAACAAAACAACACAACCTCTTATTACAGGAAAGAGAAACACAACAACACAACCTCTTATTACAGGAAAGAGAAACAAAACAACACAACCTCTTATTACAGGAAAGAGAAACAACACAACCTCCTATTACAGGAAAGAGAAACAAAACAACACAACCTCTTATTACAGGAAAGAGAAACAACACAACCTCTTATTACAGGAAAGAGAAACAACACAACCTCCTATTACAGGAAAGAGAAACAAAACAACACAACCTCTTATTACAGGAAAGAGAAACAACACAACCTCTTATTACAGGAAACAGAGAAACAACACAACCTCCTATTACAGGAAAGAGAAACAAAACAACACAACCTCTTATTACAGGAAAGAGAAACAACACAACCTCCTATTACAGGAAAGAGAAACAAAACAACACAACCTCATATTAGAGGAAAGAGAAACAAAACAACACAACCTCTTATTACAGAAAAGAGAAACAAAACAACACAACCTCTTATTACAGGAAAGAGAAACAAAACAACACAACCTCTTATTACAGGAAAGAGAAACAACACAACACAACCTCTTATTACAGAAAAGAGAAACAAAATAACACAACCTCTTATTACAGGAAAGAGAAACAACACAACCTCTTATTACAGGAAAGAGAAACAAAACAACACAACCTCTTATTACAGGAAAGAGAAACAAAACAACACAACCTCTTATTACAGGAAAGAGAAACAACACAACACAACCTCTTATTACAGAAAAGAGAAACAAAATAACACAACCTCTTATTACAGGAAAGAGAAACAACACAACCTCTTATTACAGGAAAGAGAAACAAAACAACACAACCTCTTATTACAGGAAAGAGAAACAACACAACACAACCTCTTATTACAGAAAAGAGAAACAAAACAACACAACCTCTTATTACAGGAAAGAGAAACAACACAACACAACCTCTTATTACAGAAAAGAGAAACAAAATAACACAACCTCTTATTACAGGAAAGAGAAACAACACAACCTCTTATTACAGGATAGAGAAACAAAATAACACAACCTCTTATTACAGGAAAGAGAAACAAAACAAAACAACCTCAAATTACAGGAAAGAGAAACAAAACAACACAACCTCATATTACAGGAAAAAGAAACAACACAACCTCTTATTACAGGAAAGAGAAACAAAACAACACAACCTCATATTACAGGAAAGAGAAACAAAACAACACAACCTCTTATTACAGGAAAGAGAAACAAAACAACACAACCTCTTATTACAGAAAAGAGAAACAAAACAACACAACCTCTTATTACAGGAAAGAGAAACAACACAACACAACCTCTTATTACAGGAAAGAGAAACAAAACAACACAACCTCTTATTACAGGAAAGAGAAACAACACAACACAACCTCTTATTACAGGAAAGAGAAACAAAACAACACAACCTCTTATTACAGGAAAGAGAAACAAAACAATACAACCTCTTATTACAGGAAAGAGAAACAAAACAACACAACCTCTTATTACAGGAAAGAGAAACAACACAACCTCTTATTACAGGAAAGAGAAACAACACAACCTCTTATTACAGGAAAGAGAAATAACACAACCTCTTATTACAGGAAAGAGAAACAACACAACCTCTTATTACAGGAAAGAGAAACAAAACAACACAACCTCTTATTACAGGAAAGAGAAACAACACAACCTCCTATTACAGGAAAGAGAAACAACACAACACAACCTCATATTACAGGAAAGAGAAACAACACAACCTCTTATTACAGGAAAGAGAAACAAAACAACACAACCTCATATTACAGGAAAGAGAAACAACACAACACAACCTCATATTACAGGAAAGAGAAACAACACAACCTCTTATTACAGGAAAGAGAAACAACACAACCTCTTATTACAGGAAAGAGAAACAACACAACCTCTTATTACAGGAAAGAGAAACAAAACAACACAACCTCTTATTACAGGAAAGAGAAACAACACAACCTCTTATTACAGGAAAGAGAAACAACACAACCTCTTATTACAGGAAAGAGAAACAACACAACCTCTTATTACAGGAAAGAGAAACAACACAACCTCATATTACAGGAAAGAGAAACAACACAACCTCTTATTACAGGAAAGAGAAACAACACAACCTCATATTACAGGAAAGAGAAACAACACAACCTCTTATTACAGGAAAGAGAAACAACACAACCTCATATTACAGGAAAGAGAAACAACACAACCTCTTATTACAGGAAAGAGAAACAAAACAACACAACCTCATATTACAGGAAAGAGAAACAACACAACCTCTTATTACAGGAAAGAGAAACAACACAACCTCTTATTACAGGAAAGAGAAACAAAACAACAAAACCTCTTATTACAGGAAAGAGAAACAAAACAACCTCTTATTACAGGAAAGAGAAACAAAACAACACAACCTCATATTACAGGAAAGAGAAACAACACAACCTCTTATTACAGGAAAGAGAAACAAAATAACACAACCTCTTATTACAGGAAAGAGAAACAAAACAACACAACCTCTTATTACAGGAAAGAGAAACAAAATAACACAACCTCTTATTACAGGAAAGAGAAACAAAACAACACAACCTCTTATTACAGGAAAGAGAAACAAAACAACACAACCTCTTATTACAGGAAAGAGAAACAACACAACCTCTTATTACAGGAAAGAGAAACAAAACAACACAACCTCATATTACAGGAAAGAGAAACAAAACAACACAACCTCTTATTACAGGAAAGAGAAACAAAACAACACAACCTCTTATTACAGGAAAGAGAAACAACACAACCTCTTATTACAGGAAAGAGAAACAACACAACCTCTTATTACAGGAAAGAGAAACAAAACAACACAACCTCTTATTACAGGAAAGAGAAACAACACAACCTCTTATTACAGGAAAGAGAAACAAAACAACACAACCTCTTATTACAGGAAAGAGAAACAACACAACCTCTTATTACAGGAAAGAGAAACAAAATAACACAACCTCTTATTACAGGAAAGAGAAACAAAATAACACAACCTCTTATTACAGGAAAGAGAAACAAAACAACACAACCTCTTATTATAGGAAAGAGAAACAACACAACCTCTTATAACAGCAAAGAGAAACAAAACAACACAACCTCATATTACAGGAAAGAGATACAACACAACCTCTTATTACAGGAAAGAGAAACAAAACAACACAACCTCATATTACAGGAAAGAGAAACAAAACAACACAACCTCTTATTACAGGAAAGAGAAACAAAACAACACAACCTCTTATTACAGGAAAGAGAAAAACAACAACACAACCTCTTATTACAGAAAAGAGAAACAAAACAACACAACCTCTTATTACAGGAAAGAGAAACAAAACAACACAACCTCTTATTACAGGAAAGAGAAACAAAATAACACAACCTCTTATTACAGGAAAGAGAAACAAAACAACACAACCTCTTATTACAGGAACGAGAAACAAAACAACACAACCTCTTATTACAGGAAAGAGAAACAAAACAACCTCTTATTGCAGGAACGAGAAACAAAACAACACAACCTCTTATTACAGGAAAGAGAAACAAAACAACCTCTTATTACAGGACGAGAAACAAAACAACACAACCTCTTATTACAGGAAAGAGAAACAACACAACCTCTTATTACAGAAAAGAGAAACAAAATAACACAACCTCCTATTACAGAAAAGAGAAACAAAATAACACAACCTCTTATTACAGGAAAGAGAAACAAAATAACCTCTTATTCTCTGAATTTTGGGTCAGATCTGTCATCAGGTCATTTGACCCAAGACATGTCAGCCTCCAGATAGAGCTATCTTTAATGACAGAATACAAATAAAAGCACCTTGATGAGTGGATTGCGTGCCCTCTATCACAGGGCGGACATGTTTAGCATCTTGGGTCACTTGAAGGAAGACCTGACCCACCTGACTCAGCATTCTAAACATGTCCGCCCCCTGATAGAGCCCAATAAAGTATCTTATTTGTATTCTTTCATTAACGTGTTTCTATATAAAATGTCTACACTTGGTACAATCGCTGAAGATTTTCCAGTTCTATCAAATGTTTAGCGCCATCCGCCTGCGGGTCATTTGTTATTATACCTGTTGCAGACCTTATTCCATGGCCTTGTTTTTTTCCCGTTGCAGTGTTGCTCATCACGATTCTGGTGGTGGAAGGCATCGCCGTGGCGCAGAGGACACAAGGTGAGACGTGTTGGGGTTCTACCACATTGATTGGCTGGTGCATATCTAATAACAGATCTCATTACGACCCCTGCTAGAAGCAGCCAGTGTCACCCTGATCACTGGAGCGGCTGCACAGATGCCAAAAATGAATGGCTGAATAAAAAAAAAAGACAAGAGATGACCCACGCGCGTTTCACCCAATCTCTATACATCATGCAGTATTTACACAGGGCACAGACTGCCTTGACTCAGGATAGACACAGTCTGACTCCTGGGGTCTCTCACAGCCCTGGTAGCCTACAGTAGCTTGACAAAGCCCAGGAGCCATGGCTCCCAAAGTCATAACGTTTGTTACTGTTTTACATAAGACTCTATTGAAGTTTTGCTCGTTACTTTATCATGGTCTTAATGACTCCGCAGGCTGACCCTGCTCATACTTATCTGTGATTAGCTCTAATCGGCCTCATCAGGACCCACCGATCTCCGTTTAATAAGCCAGTGTTATCAGGAAATCGATACCGCAGATTTAAACATCTCCACCGAGCGCTGTTTAATATACTGGGGAAATATGAATCTCATTATCCTAATTAACGACATGTAAAAAGGCTTTTGGCTGGAGTTACACAGTGTCTGCCCTGTGTGTCTGTATCACCAGAGCTCCCCGGAGGGGCAAAGCACTAAAAATGATACGGAGAGGAAACCTCATCTGTTTATATGTTACCAAAGGTTATTATATGTCCAATCACGTACCGATCAGGTATTAACTACAAGTCACACAAACCACTACTGGACACTAATATAGTAAGGATGCCTGGGGTGATGGGAGTTGTATTCGTGGGCATTACTTGTTATGTATTAAGGGATTACAATACCATCAGGTCAAGCAGACTTGGGAATATAATGTGTGGACAGTTGACTCTTTCAGACCCCCAGATTTGTGCATTAGCCAGCCTTCCACAAGGAACAGGATGATCCCCACCAGATGAGTCAGTGACCTCCCCTTACATACAGCACACTTAGCATTATCTGTGTCTTTCAGATGGACAGACCATTGGTGCCAAACACATTCCAATCACCCAGTGTGGGACGTGGGTCAGGACCAGTAATGGAGGGCATTTCGCTTCACCAAATTTTCCAGACACCTACCCTCCGAACAAGGAATGTGTCTACATTTTAGAAGGTACGTCCTGAGCCCAATGTATGGAAAACAAGGTATCCCCAATAACCCCACGTATTCACTGACGTTCTATCAGCCGGGTCAGTGATTGGCCGATCTTTTATGCCAATGAGCTGCGTCTGCATCGTAAAAAGGGACCAGAAAGTGCTGTGCAGCTAGAGCTCCGGCTTTGTAAAAGAGCTCTCTGGAGCTTTTTTTTTTAACCCTTTCTATACCCACATCAACAAGATGGTTCAATTTAAACCCAAAAGGTAAGGATGACACCCAGCTGTCATGATTTGGCACAACAAAGATTGAGGCCTGTGCACCCAACACAAAGAGTCTTTACAGAACTTGTCAGTAAAGTCTCCGAATCCGAGACAATCTATTCCCAAACACCTCACCCCTAATCTAGAGAAACATAGTGAATATTATAAATAGAGTGTATGGAGGATGCTAAGTGTAATGAACACCTCTAATATAAACTATATATATATATATCCCCACTGTCATCTTTCCTCCAAGCTTTACATGTTAAGATCCTTTCATTTTTCCTGGTAAGTTTCCATAATCCAGTTTAGTAGCCCGGTGTCCGCAGCATGGAATGTGATTGGGCCTCCCTGCTCCTCATTGGAGATCTGTACGGGGCCGGTTATAGATCTCCACGCCGAATCATATAAGGGCAAAGAGGAAAGGGTAAAATAACTTGTCAGATCACGTTGTATTTTCAAACTCCCAGGACATTGGCAGCTAATAGACCTCCTCTAGGGCTGTCTAGTGCCAGGGAGACCATACACCCCAAGCCCCTGCCACATCTACAAATCCAGTAAACCCTTGACCCATCACGGACATAGCTCTTCCCCTTGTTTCAGCTGCTCCCCGCCAAAGAATCGAGTTGACCTTTGATGAGCCCTATCACATAGAGCCTTCCTTCGAGTGCCGGTTTGATAACCTGGAGGTGCGAGATGGCCCTTTCGGTTTCTCACCGCTGATCGACCGGTACTGTGGTCTGCGCAGCCCAGTGGCTATCCGATCAACCGGGAGATTCATGTGGATCAAGTTCTCCTCAGACGAAGAACTAGAAGGCCTGGGTTTTCGGGCAAAATACTCCTTTATACCAGGTATGGATCATGAGTTCAGACGTGAAGGTTATATAATGATCCTCGTAGTGATGAAGGCGCAGGCTCCTGAGGCTTCTTAGACTTATAATAAGTACGTTTCTCAGCAGGGTATTAATTACCAAAGTTCCCAACATCTTATTATTATCCCTCTTCTAAAAGCTCAGTAGCAGCAGACAAGACAACAGGGGGCGGACATGTTGTTTAGAATCTTGGGTGAGATGAAGTAGCCAAGATTCTAAACAACATGTATGTCCTCTGATAGAGCTATATGGAGCAAAGATTCTAAACAACATGTCCGCTCCCTGATAGAGCTATATTGAGTAAAGATTCTAACCAACATGTCTGCCCCCTGAGAGAACTATACAGAGCAAAGATTCTAAACAACATGTCCGCCCCCTGATAGAGCTATACAGAGCAAAGATTCCAAACAACATGTCCGCTCCTGATAGAGCTATACAGAGCAAAGATTCTAAACAACATGTCTGCCCCCTGATAGAGCTATACAGAGCAAAGATTCTAAACAACATGTCCGCTCCCTGATAGAGCTATACAGAGCAAAGATTCTAAACAACATGTCCGCCCCCTGATAGAGCTATACAGAGCAAAGATTCTAAACAACATGTCCGCTCCCTGATAGTGCTATATGGAGCAAAGATTCTAAACAACCTCCTGATAGAGCTATTTGGAACAAAGGGTACTCAATAAAGTGCTTTATTTGTATTCTTTTACGAAATGCATAAGTTAATGTTTTGCAGACATTTGTCCTTTGAGCATATTGTTTGAGTGGATGAAATGTAGTTGAATGATGGAAATGACATGGTAAAGTATTGAATCGTTGTGTTTGTTTCAGATCCAGACTTCAGTTATCTCGGTGGGATTCTCAGCCCCATTCCAGGTAAAGTATTGGATTTCATCCCGAATCCTCTTTCCTCCCTTCGCCGTTTGACAGTAAATCCCACTGACTTTCCCGTTCTCTGGACAGACTGCCAGTTCGAGTTGTCGGGAGCAGATGGGATCATTCGTTCCAGTCAGGTGGAGCAAGACGGAAAACTAAAAACCGGCCAAGCCGTCGACTGTATTTGGACAATCAAAGCAACCCCAAAAGCCAAGGTAAGCGACACCGAAGACTGGGTAAGACACAGCCAAACCTGACCGAAACCCCAGCCAACGTTAGGTCATCAGAAGATGTGAGGACCATCATATAATAAATAATACGGATGTCACAAAATATATACCCAGACCAAGTCATGGAAGCACAGACAGGTACAGACCATAGACTGTCTTAAAAAGTCTGTGGAAAGAAGATGTCTGAAGAAATCCTTTGGGTTCTGTCCCAGCTAAGCAATGTTTGTTTTGAATAGACCATTTCTTGGCTCCCTTGGACAGCTGGTCAGTCATGAGTAATGTGTACCCAGAGGTTAATTAACCTGACTATCCTTACAGGGTGCTCACCCATTCAATAAAATGCCATCTTGGGTATATTGTCCATCATTTGGTCAAGGAAGGAAGGATCTCCTTCACCAGTTTTCATGTAAATTTCCAATTCCTATTTTTGGGCCCAAAGGCCCTTTTTATATGTTATCCTAGAGTTGACGGGAAGCCAGTGGAGGGCGTTGCAGAGCGGAGTAGCCGCCATATATGGTTTGCGCTGATGTAAAGGATTTCAGTGCCGCTCCCCCCTGCGCATACAGACGAGGGGGAATCTCGATGTTATCAGGCTCTTCTTGTCTCCGCAGATTTACCTGAGATTCCTCGACTATCAGATGGAGCACTCCAATGAGTGTAAGAGGAACTTTGTGGCAGTGTACGATGGCAGCAGCTCCATCGAGAACCTGAAGGCCAAGTTCTGCAGCACGGTGGCCAATGACGTGATGCTGCAGACGGGGACCGGCGTGGTGAGGATGTGGGCTGACGAAGGAAGCCGGCTGAGCCGATTCCGCATGCTTTTCACATCTTTTGTGGAGCGTAAGTGAACTAGTGGGCGGCAAGTGATGACCGCAACTATGGGGGGGGGGGGGTGTTTTTTCTATTCAGTGCGTCAGGCCTCGAGCACAGGAACCTCTTAGTAACTAGAGGTAACTATTTATGAACATTAAGGGCTGGATTCATAAAAAGAGAGAACTGCAGGCAACTGACAAGGGAATCGCAAGACTGAGGCCAAATTTAGCAGAGTTGGAAAAATTCTCCCAATGAGAAGATTTTTCCCACTTGGGCCACTTTGACCTTAACTTTGCCATTCTCTTGTCAGTTCCCTGTAATTCTCTCTTGCATGAATAAAGAGTCCAGCGGCTTTATATAATTCTCCTGACTGTCCAGGGTTAAAAAGACCAGAACAATGGGGGGGGGGGGTAATGTATAAAAACCACAGCAGATAAAGCCCACTCTCAACAATACTAACTAACACCACGCGTGCCGCGGCTGTACATCCTGCCGTCTGGCACAAGCTACGTGTTACAAAGCGGGCGCTGGAAGGCACGGGTAAGAAATACTAACATACTGTATACTAATACCCAATGTCAGAATGGATTTAAAGTCCCTCACCCCATTACTTATGAACATGGAACCTCTATATAACATATATACATGTATTAATCAGACTCAAGGCTCACTAGCAGCATCAGGGAGGGGGGAGTCTCTCTGCAGAGAGCGGCCTGACCCCAGGCTCCTCACAGACCTAATGCTAATCTGTTCCTGTAGCTCCCTGCATCGGAAACACCTTCTTCTGTCACAGCAACATGTGCATCAATAACTCACTGGTCTGCAACGGGATCCAGAACTGCGCCTATCCATGGGATGAAAATCACTGCAAAGGTGAGTGAGCACTGAGCACCCTTCCCCACTCCCTGTATTATTATACTGAGAATCCTTCGCGCTCCCTGTATTATTATACTGAGCATCCTTCCCCGCTGCCCGTATTATTATACTAAGCATCATTCCCCGCTCCCTGTATTATTATACTAAGCATCCTTCCCCACTCCCTGTATTATTATACTGAGCATCCTTCCCCACTCCCTGTATTATTATACTGAGAATCCTTCCCCGCTGCCCGTATTATTATACTGAGCATCCTTCCCCGCTGCCCGTATTATTATACTGAGAATCCTTCCCCACTCCCTGTATTATTATACTGAGAATCCTTCCCCACTCCCTGTATTATTATACTGAGCATCCTTCCCCACTCCCTGTATTATTATACTGAGAATCCTTCCCCGCTGCCCGTATTATTATACTGAGCATCCTTCCCCGCTGCCCGTATTATTATACTGAGAATCCTTCCCCACTCCCTGTATTATTATACTGAGAATCCTTCGCGCTCCCTGTATTATTATACTGAGAATCCTTCCCCGCTGCCCGTATTATTATACTAAGCATCCTTCCCCACTCCCTGTATTATTATACTGAGAATCCTTCACCACTCCCTGTATTATTATACTGAGAATCCTTCGCGCTCCCTGTATTATTATACTGAGCATCCTTCCCCGCTGCCCGTATTATTATACTAAGCATCCTTCCCCACTCCCTGTATTATTATACTGAGCATCCTTCCCCGCTCCCTTTATTATTATACTGAGCATCCTTCCCCGCTCCCTGTATTATTATACTGAGCATCCTTCCCCGCTGCCCGTATTATTATACTGAGCATCCTTCCCCGCTCCCTGTATTATTATACTGAGCATCCTTCCCCGCTCCCTGTATTATAATACTGAGCATCCTTCCCCACTCCCTGTATTATTATACTGAGCATCCTTCCCCACTCCCTGTATTATCATACTGAGCATCCTTCCCCGCTCCCCGTATTATTATACTGAGCATCCTTCCCCGCTCCCCGTATTATTATACTGAGCATCCTTCCCCGCTCCCTGTATTATTATACTGAGCATCCTTCGCGCTCCCTGTATTATTATACTGAGCATCCTTCCCCGCTCCACGTATTATTATACTGAGCATCATTCCCTGCTCCCAGTATTCATTATATTGAGCATCCTTCCCCACTCCCTGTATTATTATACTGAGCATCCTTCCCCGCTCCCTGTATTATTATACTGAGCATCCTTCGCGCTCCCTGTATTCATTATACTGAGCATCCTTCCCCGCTCCCCGTATTATTATACTGAGCATCATTCCCTGCTCCCTGTATTCATTATACTGAGCATCATTCCCCGCTCCCTGTATTATTATACTGAGCATCATTCCCCGCTCCCTGTATTATTATACTGAGCATCATTCCCCGCTCCCCGTATTATTATACTGAGGATCCTTCCCGGCTCCCTGTATTATTAAACTGAGCATCCTTCCCCACTCCCTGTATTTATTATACTGAGCATCCTTTCCCACTCCCTGTATTATTATACTGAGCATCATTCCCTGCTCCCTGTATTTATTATACTGAGCATCCTTCCCCGCTCCCTGTATTATTATACTGAGCATCATTCCCTACTCCCTGTATTATTATACTGAGCATCCTTCCCAGCTCCCCGTATTATTATATTGAGCATCCTTCGCGCTCCCTGTATTCATTATATTGAGCATCCTTCCCCACTCCCTGTATTATTATACTGAGCATCCTTCCCCGCTCCCTGTATAATTATACTGAGCATCCTTTGCGCTCCCTGTATTCATTATACTGAGCATCCTTCCCCGCTCCCCGTATTATTATACTGAGCATCATTCCCTGCTCCCTGTATTCATTATACTGAGCATCATTCCCCGCTCCGTGTATTATTATACTGAGCATCATTCCCCGCTCCCCGTATTATTATACTGAGCATCATTCCCTGCTCCCTGTATTATTATACTTAGCATTCTTCCCTGCTCCCTGTATTATTAAACTGAGCATCCTTCCCCGTTCCCTGTATTCATTATACTGAGCATCCTTCCCCGCTGCCAGTATTATTATACTGAGCATCCTTCCCCGCTCCCCGTATTATTATACTGAGCATCCTTCCCCGCTCCCTGTATTATTATACTGAGCATCCTTCGCGCTCCCTGTATTATTATACTGAGCATCCTTCGCGCTCCCTGTATTCATTATACTGAGCATCCTTCCCCGCTCCCCGTATTATTATACTGAGCATCATTCCCTGCTCCCAGTATTCATTATATTGAGCATCCTTCCCCACTCCCTGTATTATTATACTGAGCATCCTTCCCCGCTCCCTGTATTATTATACTGAGCATCATGCCCCGCTCCCTGTATTATTATACTGAGCATCATTCCCCGCTCCCCGTATTATTATACTGAGCATCATTCCCCGCTCCCCGTATTATTATACTGAGCATCCTTCCCCGCTCCCTGTATTATTAAACTGAGCATCCTTCCCCGCTCCCTGTATTCATTATACTGAGCATCCTTTCCCACTCCCTGTATTATTATACTGAGCATCATTCCCTGCTCCCTGTATTTATTAAACTTAGCATCCTTCCTCGCTCCCTGTATTATTATACTGAGCATCATTCCCCGCTCCCTGTATTATTATACTGAGCATCCTTCCCCGCTCCCCGTATTATTATACTGAGCATCCTTCGCGCTCCCTGTATTCATTATATTGAGCATCCTTCGCGCTCCCTGTATTCATTATATTGAGCATCCTTCCCCACTCCCTGTATTATTATACTGAGCATCCTTCCCCGCTCCCTGTATAATTATACTGAGCATCCTTTGCGCTCCCTGTATTCATTATACTGAGCATCCTTCCCCGCTCCCCGTATTATTATACTGAGCATCATTCCCTGCTCCCTGTATTCATTATACTGAGCATCATTCCCCGCTCCCCGTATTATTATACTGAGCATCATTCCCCACTCCCTGTATTATTAAACTGAGCATAATTCCCCGCTCCCTGTATTCATTATACTGAGCATCCTTCCCCGCTCCCTGTATTCATTATACTGAGCATCCTTCCCAGCTCCCTGTATTTTTATACTGAGCACCCTTCCCCACTCCCTGTATTATTATACTGAGCATCCTTCCCCGCTCCCTGTATTCATTATACTGAGCATCCTTCCCCGCTCTCTGTATTCATTATACTGAGCATCCTTCCCCGCTCCCTGTATTATTATATTGAGCATCCTTCCCCGCTCCCTGTATTCATTATACTGAGCATCCTTACCCACTCCCTGTATTATTATACTGAGCATCCTTCTCCGTTCCCTCTATTCATTATACTGAGCATCCTTCCCCACTCCCTGTATTATTATACTGAGCATCCTTCCCCGCTCCCTGTATTCATTATACTGAGCATCCTTCCCCACTCCCTGTATTATTATACTGAGCATCCTTCCCCACTCCCTGTATTATTATACTGAGCATCATTCCCCGCTCCCCATATTATTATACTGAGCATCCTTCCCCACTCCCTGTATTCATTATACTGAGCATCATTCCCCACTCCCTGTATTATTATACTGAGCATCATTCCCCGCTCCCCATATTATTATACTGAGCATCATTCCCCGCTCCCCATATTATTATACTGAGCATCCTTCCCCACTCCCTGTATTCATTATACTGAGCATCATTCCCCACTCCCTGTATTATTATACTGAGCATCATTCCCCGCTCCCCATATTATTATACTGAGCATCATTCCCCGCTCCCCATATTATTATACTGAGCATTCTTCCCCACTCCCCGTATTATTATACTGAGCATCATTCCCTGCTCCCTGTATTATTATACTGAGCATTCTTCCCTGCTCCCTGTATTATTAAACTGAGCATCCTTCCCCGCTCCCTGTATTCATTATACTGAGCATCCTTCCCCGCTCCCTGTATTAATTATACTGAGCATCCTTCCCAGCTCCCTGTATTATTATACTGAGCACCCTTCCCCGCTCCCTGTATTATTATACTGAGCATCCTTCCCTGCTCCCTGTATTCATTATACTGAGCATCCTTCCCCGCTCCCTGTATTATTATACTGAGCATCCTTCCCCGCTCCCTGTATTATTATACTGAGCATCATTCCCCACTCCCTGTATTATAATACTGAGCATCCTTCCCCGCTCCCTATATTATTATACTGAGCATCCTTCGCGCTCCCTGTATTCATTATACTGAGCATCCTTCCCCGCTCCCCGTATTATTATACTGAGCATCATTCCCTGCTCCCTGTATTCATTATACTGAGCATCATTCCCCGCTCCCTGTATTTATTATACTGAGCATCCTTCCCCGCTCCCTGTATTTAATATACTGAGCATCCTTCCCCACTCCCTGTATTATTATACTGAGCATCCTTCCCCGCTCCCTGTATTATTATACTGAGCATCATTCCCCGCTTCCTGTATTATTATACTGAGCATCATTCCCCGCTCCCCGTATTATTATACTGAGCATCATTCCCCGCTCCCCGTATTATTATACTGAGCATCATTCCCTGCTTCCTGTATTATTATACTGAGCATCCTTCCCTGCTCCCTGTATTATTAAACTGAGCATAATTCCCCGCTCCCTGTATTCATTATACTGAGCATCCTTCCCCGCTCCCTGTATTCATTATACTGAGCATCCTTCCCAGCTCCCTGTATTTTTATACTGAGCACCCTTCCCCACTCCCTGTATTATTATACTGAGCATCCTTCCCCGCTCCCTGTATTCATTATACTGAGCATCCTTCCCCGCTCTCTGTATTCATTATACTGAGCATCCTTCCCCGCTCCCTGTATTATTATATTGAGCATCCTTCCCCGCTCCCTGTATTCATTATACTGAGCATCCTTACCCACTCCCTGTATTATTATACTGAGCATCCTTCTCCGCTCCCTCTATTCATTATACTGAGCATCCTTCCCCACTCCCTGTATTATTATACTGAGCATCCTTCCCCGCTCCCTGTATTCATTATACTGAGCATCCTTCCCCACTCCCTGTATTATTATACTGAGCATCCTTCCCCACTCCCTGTATTATTATACTGAGCATCATTCCCCGCTCCCCATATTATTATACTGAGCATCCTTCCCCGCTCCCTGTATTATTATACTGAGCATCCTTCCCCACTCCCTGTATTCATTATACTGAGCATCATTCCCCACTCCCTGTATTATTATACTGAGCATCATTCCCCGCTCCCCATATTATTATACTGAGCATTCTTCCCCGCTCCCCGTATTATTATACTGAGCATCCTTCCCCGCTCCCCATATTCATTATACTGAGCATCATTCCCCGCTCCCCGTATTTATTATACTGAGCATCCTTCCCCGCTCCCTGTATTCATTATACTGAGCATCCTTCCCCGCTCCCCATATTATTAAACTGAGCATCCTTCCCCTCTCCCCATATTCATTATACTGAGCATCATTCCCAACTCCCTGTATTTATTATACTGAGCATCATTCCCAACTCCCTGTATTCATTATACTGAGCATCTTTCCCCGCTCCCTGTATTATTATACTGAGCATCATTCCCCGCTCCCTGTATTCATTATACTGAGCATCCTTCCCCGCTCCCCGTATTTATTATACTGAGCATCCTTCCCCGCTCCCTGTATTCATTATTCTGAGCATCCTTCCCCGCTCCCCGTATTCATTATACTGAGCATCCCACCCAGCCAGCTTTATACTGAGCATCCCACCCAGCCATCTTTATACTGAGCATCCCACCCAGCCATCTTTATGCTGAGCATCCCACTCAGCCGTCTTTATACTGAGCATCCCAACCAGCCGTCTTTATACTGAGCATCTTACCCCCGTATTCATACTGAGCATCCCACCCAGCCGTCTTTATACTGAGCATCCCACCCAGCCGTCTTTTTACTGAGCATCCTACCCCCCCATATACTGAGCATCTCAGACACCCGGCTTTATACTGAGCATCCCACCCGCCCACCTTTATACTGAGCATCCTACCCACCCACCTTTATGCTGAGCATCCCACCCGTCCGCCTTCATACTGAGCATCCCAGACACCCGGTTTTATACTGAGCATCCCACCCAGCCGTTTTATACTGAGCATCCCACCCAGCTGTCTTTATACTGAGCATCCTACCCCCCCACCTTTATACTGAGCATCCCACCAGCCCGCCTTTATACTGAGCATCCCACCCAGCCATCTTTATACTGAGCATCCCACCCAGCCCGCCTTTATACTGAGCATCCCACCCAGCCGTCTTTATACTGAGCATCCCACCCAGCCGTCTTTATACTGAGCATCCCACCCAGCCATCTTTATACTGAGCATCCCACCAGCCCGCCTTTATACTGAGCATCTTACCCCCGTATTTATACTGAGCATCCCACCCAGCCGCCTTCATACTGAGCATCCCACCCAGCCGTCTTTATACTGAGCATCCCACCCAGCTGTCTTCATACTGAGCATCCCACCCAGCCGTATTTATACTGAGCATCCCACCCAGCCGCCTTCATACTGAGCATCCCACCCAGCCGTCTTTATACTGAGCATCCCACCCAGCTGTCTTTATACTGAGCATCCCACCCAGCCGTCTTTTTACTGAGCATCCTACCCCCAAAATACTGAGCATCCTACCCCCCAAAATACTGAGCATCCCACCCACAGACCCACCTTTATACTGGGCTTCTTACCCACCCACCTTTATGCTGAGCATCCCACCCGTCCGCCTTCATACTGAGCATCCTAGACACCCGCCATTATGCTGATTATTCCACCCAGCTGTCTTTATACTGAGCATCCCACCCAGCCGTCTTTATACTGAGCATCCCACCCAGCCGTCTTTATACTGAGCATCCCACCCAGCCGTCTTTATACTGAGCATCTTACCCCCGTATTCATACTGAGCATCCCACCCAGCCGTCTTTTTACTGATCATCCTACCCCCCGTATACTGAGCATCTCAGACACCCGCCTTTATACTGAGCATCCCACCCATCCGCCTTCATACTGAGCATCCCAGACACCCGGTTTTATACTGAGCATCCCACCAGCCCGCCTTTATACTGAGCATCCCACCAGCCCGCCTTTATACTGAGCATCCCACCAGCCCGCCTTTATACTGAGCATCCCACCCAGCCATCTTTATACTGAGCATCCCACCCAGCCGTCTTTATACTGAGCATCCCACCCAGCTGTCTTTATACTGAGCATCCTACCCCCTGTATTTATGCTGAGCATCCCACCCAGCTGTCTTTATACTGAGCAATTTTTGACTTATTATTACATGTCAAAAATTATGGAGCATAACCTCTGCAATCTTGAAGGATTTGGTCAAAACAGGCATAATATTAACTGACTACAATGGCTCTTCTGCACCTGGATCTGGTTACGAGAGGGAAAGAAAACAGATTCATACTGATACATGTTTTGATTGCTACAAAAATCCTAATTGCTAGGAATTGGAAGAAGGTAGAAATTCCCGATTGGGAACCATTAAAAAGCCAGATAACGTACCAGATCCAGATGGAAGAGAGGGGTAAAATAACCCCCAAAAAAGCGTGGGAAAATTGGAACAAATATATAAATGGATAAACTAAAGTATTTTGTAAGAATTCCGACCCTGATAGACACAGGACAAGGTCAAAGCGACTGATCCCTTCCCGCTCCGCCCACCTCCCACAGATCCCCCGGGCTGTTACTCCCCCTCGAACAATTGGAAAGTTATATATGGGATTCTTATAGATTTTAAAACTCTGGGGTTTTTCTTGTTTTTTGTCTTTGTGATTTGTGATTTGTGTTTTTGTATTATCTATGACAATACCATTGTGTAAAGTCTTAAACTGTTTTGTATCTAAAGAAAAGAATGAAAATAAAGAAATTAAAACATTTTAAAAAAATCTTTATAATGGGAAGAAAATTTATCGTACTATCGTATTATCTCTATCAACCAAAACATTACATTGTGAAAAAAAATCATGTAAAAATTGAGTTACAGCAAATCCATAGAATAAAAAACATATGATTTAAATGTGTCTTGTGCTGTCTCCTTATGACATCACCTGTGGCTTGATGTGTGTCATTTGCATATAAAGCATCTCCATCGTGTCACTGTGTAACTAATGAAGTATCTTCCATTACAGAGAAAAAAGAAGCTGGACTGTTTGAACAGATTACCAGGACTCATGGGACCATTATCGGAATAACGTCTGGCATCGTTTTGGTCCTCCTCATCATCTCCATCCTTGTCCAAGTGAAACAGCCTCGGAAAAAAGTAATGGCTCGGAAGACGGCGTTCAACAAGACCGGGTTTCAGGAGGTGTTTGACCCACCTCACTACGAGCTCTTCTCTCTGCGGGACAAGGAGATCTCCGCTGACCTGGCCGATTTATCAGAGGAACTGGAGAACTACCAAAAAACGAGGCGTTCCTCCACCTCCTCCAGGTGCATACATGACCATCACTGTGGTTCGCAAACCGCAACCTTGAAACAGAGCAGGACCAACCTCAGCTCCATGGATCTTCCCTTCCGCAACGATTTTGCACAACCCCAACCTATGAAGACATTCAATAGCACCTTCAAGAAAAGCACGTACACTTTCAAACAGCAGGCCCAGGATTGCCCCGACCAAGGCATAGAAGACAGAGTCATGGAGGAGATCCCTTGTGAAATGTATGTCCGTGGGAGAGAAGAATGTTCTCAAGGATCAATGTCCATTGACTTCTAGATGCCTTTGGAGAAGGGGCTACTGATACAGAATTTATACATATATTTTTGAGACTCTATCTGTCGGCTCTTTTTTTAAATTGAAGCGAAGACTCAAAAAAAAAAAAAACCAACCAATCATTGTAAAATAAGGCTCTGTATTTTTTGAGCAGAAACCACATTAAAACAAGTGAGAGTTTTGCATGGTATTGATAGTCTGTATTTATGGTAATATACGTTTAAAAAAAAAAAGAAAAATCACAGATCCGGAAACTGCAATATATTCCATCCACATTGTGTTTATTGAATATTTGTACACACCGTCTATTCTGCCATTCAGTCCTTTAGGGAAAAACAAAGGTTTAAATCATCACAATCTGGGCTCAAATATGGTATTAAACTTCACAAATAAATATGGAGGAAAAAAAAAAAAAATCAAAAATAAATTTGTTTTCTCCCCGATATATTTTTTTTCTGGACGGTTGTTTTAAATTTTACAAATTGTCGCATTTAACAATTGCAAATTATTATTATTTTTTTTCTCTCCTAATAGAATCCCCCATGAAAAATAAATTCATTTATTAAACAACTACACAAATATATATCTTTCTAGGCCTTTTTGTACATAAAATATTTATTTGGGTTTTCATGGAATTAGCTTAATTTTTATTTATTTTTTTAAATACCGAAACTTGTGATGGAATGTAATTTTTTCAACAAAAGCAAAATGTATTTTTCTTTATACCTCTAAAAGTTTCATTCAACCGTACGCCAGTCTATGGTACTAGAGGGGTATGTAAGGGCTGCATCTTTATGGCACAAAGTTAATTCTGTAATTGATACACGCTAACCTGCTTTTCGAGACATTTGTGAGAATTTAAGTCAGTACGGCTCCTATAAAATCACACAAAGTGCCAATTAGCACCCCAGTTTATCTGGCTCCATCTGGCCGCGGCAAGGAATCTCGCTAAACGGCTGCTTTTAATTACTGGCTTCATTCTCGTTTGTGAAAAATGATCGGATACACACTTGGTATTATTTGTTGCTATACATTTTTTGTACGTTATATTCATTATAAAGGGGAAAGAGTCTTAAGAACTGGGTTTAATTGGTTATTACTAAACTAAGATTCACCAGCCAGGGTGAAAACTCGGAGCTATAAAATGGACGCTGTCCCCTATACATTGTCTATACTGTGTCTATAGAGTATTAAAATAAAATCTCTGCACTGTGTAATCAGAATTGCAAGAAAATGCATGGGTTAAGAGCGTGTTTTAACTGTGTCTGTGGTGTTACCTGTTGATGACATCACCTGTGGCCTGATATGCTAATTACACACTTGCCACTGAAAAACCAGTTCATTTGCATATCAAGCCACAAGTGATGTCATCAACAGGTGACACCACAGACATATATACAACACATTTTCCTCTCAAAATACCATATGAGGGTCAGGGACAGTCCACATTTTGCAGCCAAATCCCCTCTTAAATCAACTTTTCTGGGAGCTCCGATTTTATTACTTTGTAAGTTTGTATAACTGTATCACAGATCCCACAGCAATAAAACTCACAATAACGTGAGTTTAAACTGCAGTAAATGTGTGTTTTTTATATTAATTTGTGTAAATGAAAAATATATGAAGCTTGTTCTAAATGACTAATCAAATGTCATAAATAGTTACCAATTAGTCATCAATTTGCTACAAAAGTTCAGGTAAAGCCCCGCCCACAGCCGCATATTCAGCCCCGCCCACAGCCGCACCTTCAGCCCTGTCCACAGTCGCACCTTCAGACTTGCCCACAGCCGCACCTTCAGCCCCGCCCACAGCCGCACCTTCAGCCCTGCCCACAGTCGCACCTTCAGCCCCGCCCACAAAATGTCTTTGGACATTTGAAATGATAGGGGCGGCCGGATTTACTGTATATAGATCATGAGTCTCTGCATTCACAGATTAATGATATTTAGGTGATGTGGTCCCTTTTATTCCTGTAGTATTTTAATATATAAGATGTATAGGGTGGGCCTGACCTCCATCAGACCAGCACAGAGTACACCGCTTGGTACCATACAGTGTACTGGCTGCTAGGGGGGGGGGGGGGGGGGAACCCTGGACATATCTCCTACCGATCATTTATTTCCCAGATTACTGGCTCCGGATATTAATAAACCCAATCAATCTACGGCTCGGATTAACCAGTGTGAAACTGAGGATTAGACATTTAGAAATGAACCCAGGAGTCATTCATTAGAGGGTCACTGACTCATTAAGCACTACAAAGCTCTGTATAAAACTGCTACTACCTCTTCCAGTCACTGTGGGCTATGAATCCCAGCCGGCTGAGGATGATAGGAGTTATTGCTCAAGTTTGGGAGACAAGCTTGTAGCTAGTATATGCCTAGCAGTATACCATAATGCACTCCTTGCTGTATACCGGGGGGAGTGTATTGTTCCAGACAGAAGACCCCTGGAGATCCCCCCCCCCCGGGTCAGTAAGTGCAGTGAGATGATTATTTCACAGGTGGATTGAAGCTTCACCTGCAGGCATGTGACTCAGCTCATTGCAGACGTAATACGGTTGGGATAGGATCTGGTACCCGATTATCACCCACCACGCTTCCCACGCAGAGAAACAGAGCAGAATATTCTGTGTGAACATGATCAGCGACCTGACTGGGGGGTCCCTGGAAGGGGAGCAGAGTGTGACAGCAATGTCTCATCCCGCTATCAAATATTACAATTATTTGAGTTATTTCTTCTTTTGAGGAGCTGTACACACAACTCTGGCATTGCACTGCCCTCGTTAGACTTCCACTGGAAGGCTAATCCAGGCATCTACTACTCTTTCTGTTAAGCTTTCCTTCCCCTGCTCACACACACAGATAATGACCTGCCCATGCCTGATGCTAATGAGGTAGGAAGATGCAGAGCCCCCCTTCAAAATACAGGGTGTGTGATTTATTCCCTCAGAGTTAAAAAGGTAAACGCCTTATATGATCCTAAATAACTATGAACAGTCCCTGGAACGGCTGTGCACCCTCACACCAGACACCCTCACACCAGACCAGACACCCTCACACCAGACACCCTCACACCAGACACCCTCACACCAGACACCCTCACACCAGACACCCTCACACCAGACCAGACACCCTCACACCAGACAGACACCCTCACACCAGACACCCTCACACCAGACATCCTCACACCAGACCAGACACCCTCACACCAGACAGACACCCTCACACCAGACACCCTCACACCAGACATCCTCACACCAGACCAGACACCCTCACACCAGACACCCTCACACCAGACCAGACACCCTCACACCAGACACCCTCACACCAGACACCCTCACACCAGACACCCTCACACCAGACCAGACACCCTCACACCAGACAGACACACTCAGACCAGACACCCCCACACCAGACACCCTCACACCAGACACCCTCACACCAGACACCCTCACACCAGACACCCTCACACCAGACAGACACCCTCACACCAGACACCCTCACACCAGACCAGACACCCTCACACCAGACACCCTCACACCAGACACCCTCACACCAGACACCCTCACACCAGACCAGACACCCTCACACCAGACACCCCCACACCAGACACCCCCACACCAGACACCCTCACACCAGACACCCTCACACCAGACACCCCCACACCAGACACCCTCACACCAGACACCCTCACACCAGACACCCTCACACCAGACCAGACACCCTCACACCAGACACCCTCACACCAGACACTCTCACACCAGACCAGACACCCTCACACCAGACACCCTCACACCAGACCAGACACCCTCACACCAGACACCCTCACACCAGACACTCTCACACCAGACCAAACACCCTCACACCAGACACTCTCACACCAGACCAAACACCCTCACACCAGACACCCTCACACCAGACACCCTCACACCAGACCAGACACCCTCACACCAGACACCCTCACACCAGACACTCTCACACCAGACCAGACACCCTCACGCCAGACACCCTCACGCCAGACACCCTCACACCAGATACCCTCACACCAGATACCCTCACACCAGACACCCTCACACCAGACACCCTCACACCAGACACTCTCACACCAGACACTCTCACACCAGACCAGACACCCTCACACCAGACACCCTCACACCAGACCAGACACCCTCACACCAGACACCCTCACACCAGACACCCCCACACCAGACACCCTCACACCAGACACCCTCCCACCAGACACCCCCACACCAGACACCCTCACACCAGACACCCCCACACCAGACACCCTCACACCAGACACCCTCACACCAGACACCCTCACACCAGACACCCTCACACCAGACACTCTCACACCAGACACCCTCACACCAGACCAGACACCCTCACACCAGACCAGACACCCTCACACCAGACACCCTCACACCAGACACCCTCACACCAGACCACAGAAATATAGGGGAGCTCTAAATGTACAATGGACAGGCCCATAAATCTTTCTTGGCACAATGTGATTGGCTCCCGAGAGGTGCTGGTGAGACCCCTTTCAGGAGATGGCAGACCCCCAGGAGAAAGTCTGCTTAGGATAAAGTTTTCAAGGTAAGTATTGCAAACAAAAAACAAGAAATAAAACTCATGCATTTCTTTAGATTGCCAAGATGCAGATATCTCCAGTGCAGAAAGGTCCTTTAATCAGGCCGGATGCTGGGTTATTATTGTGCAAAGAGCCAGTACAATAGAGAGTTTATGGGGGATAATAATACAGACCCAGGGTAGGGGCATTTTAATTTCCTTTCATTGTGCGCACAATACGTTTTGATTTAAGAGGGTTACAGCTGCTGGCAGGTAAAGGACGGCGGGTTTGGAGGACTGGAGAGAAGTTTCTAGAAGATATCTAAGCTTGCTTGATATAAGAGTATTTATTACCATTATGCATTTATTAATACAGGGATGGGCTTCAACCCAACCATAGATTATTCCTTGTAAAAAAAGCCATTCTTGGCAGTTAAAACAAGTCATGCTGAGATTTCTCAGTCTCTGCTAATTATTATTACAGTCCGCTTAAAGGATAACTGTCAGCAAAAAATGAAGTTCATGCTTTAATGAAAAATACAAATAAAAGTACTTTATTGAGCCCTATGTGCTCTGTATAGCTCTATCACGGGCATACATTTTGTGTCAGAGGAAGCAAGGTCTGACCCATCTGACCCTAGATTCTAAACAACATGTCCGCCCCCTGATAGAGCTATACAGAGCAAATATTCCATACAACATGTCCACCCACTGATAGAGCTATACAGAGCAAATATTCCATACAACATGTCCACCCACTGATAGAGCTATACAGAGCAAATATTATAAACAACATGTCTGCCCCTGATAGAGCTATACAGAGTAAAGATTCTAACCAACATGTCCCCCCTAATAGAGCTATACAGAGCAAAGATTCTAAACAACATGTCCGTCCCCTGATAGAGCTATACAGAGCAAAGATTCTAAACAACATGTCCGTCCCCTGATAGAGCTATACAGAGCAAATATTCCATACAACATGTCCACCCTGATAGAGCTATACAGAGCAAAGATTCTAAACAACATGTCCGCCCTCTGGCTGGTACCAGTAGCTTAGCGTGAAAGGCATGGGAGGGAGGAGGACAGACATGGGAGGGGGTACAACAGACATGAGTGCAGAGAGGAGAGACATACAATGGGGGGACAGGAGAAAAAGATAGGTATGAGAAGGGAGAAGAGAGGGACAGACAGGGGGACACATTAAAGAAATTTACTTTTTCTTTAACAAGAAACAAAAAAAACTGTCTCTGTGTGTGTGTCTGTGTGACTGTCTCTGTGTCTGTGTGTATCTGTGTGTGTGTCTGTGTGTGTGACTGTCTCTGTGTGTCTGCTGGGGGGGTCTGTCTCTGTGTGTGTGTCTGTATCTGTGTGTGTAACTTTCTCTGTGTGTGTGTGTGTGTGTGACTGTCTCTGTGTCTGTGTGTATCTGTGTGTGTGTCTGTGTGACTGTCTCTGTGTCTGTGTGTATCTGTGTGTGTGTCTTTGTGTGTGACTGTGTCTGTGTGTGTGTCTGTGTGTGTGTGTCTGTGTGTGTGACTGTCTCTGTGTGTCTGCTGGGGGGGTCTGTCTCTGTGTGTGTGTCTGTATCTGTGTGTGTAACTTTCTCTGTGTGTGTGTGTGTCTGCGCCTGTGTGTGTGACTGTGTCTGCGTCTGTGACTGTGTGTGTGACTGTCTCTGTGTGTGTGACTGTGTTTGTGACGGTCTCTGTGTGTCTGCTGAGGGGGTCTGTATCTGTGTATGTCTCCGGGTGTGTGTGTAAATGTGTGAACGAGACTGCGCGTGTGATTGCATGATTGATGCGCGGTTGTCTATCTGATATAAGTAGGCAGGGTAAGGGGAGAAGCAATGGGCGGAGCCGAGTGCTGCAAAATGAGGGT
>CM069862.1:207338810-207353810 GCA_036172795.1 Pelodytes ibericus | reverse complement strand
ACAAGTAGCCGACTAGGTTCTCCCATTCAGATGAATTTTAGCATTTTTCCAACTTGGCTACTTTGAGTTTGTGTTTGTAGGTTGGAGAAGGCAGCAGGAAAAGCTCTGCTTTGATGGGTAACACTTACCCAGCGATGTCACCGGCTTATGGGACGTGGGATTCAGGATGGGTCTGAAGCAGCTAAGAAGGTACAGACCAGGCAACCCAAAAGCAGACTCGGTATCTAACCGGTATATAACAGTGAGCAGCGCAGATATCAGGTGGTGTGGACAGAACCCAGCCTACCATAGAGAGAACCCAGCCTACCATACAGAGAACCCAGCCTACCATACAGAGAACCCAGCCTACCATAGATATAACCCAGCTTACCATACAGAGAACCCAGCCTACCATGGAAAGAACCCAGCATACCATACAGAGAACCCAGCCTACCATACAGAGAACCCAGCCTACCGTAGAGAGAACCCAGCCTACCATACAGAGAACCCAGTCTACCATAGAGAGAACCCAGCCTACCATAGAGAGAACCCAGTCTACCATAGAGAGAACCCAGTCTACCATAGAGAGAACCCAGCCTACCATACAGAGAACCCAGCCTACCATACAGAGAACCCAGCCTACCATAGATATAACCCAGCTTACCATACAGAGAACCCAGCCTACCATGGAAAGAACCCAGCATACCATACAGAGAACCCAGCCTACCATACAGAGAACCCAGCCTACCGTAGAGAGAACCCAGCCTACCATACAGAGAACCCAGTCTACCATAGAGAGAACCCAGCCTACCGTAGAGAGAACCAAGCCTACCATAGAGAGAACCCAGTCTACCATAGAGAGAACCCAGTCTACCATAGAGAGAACCCAGTCTACCATAGAGAGAACTCAGTCTACCATACAGAGAACCCTGCCTACCATACAGAGAACCCTGCCTACCATAGAGAGAGCCCAGGCTACCATAGAGAGAACTCAGTCTACCATACAGAGAACCCTGCCTACCACAGAGAGAACCCAGGCTACCATAGAGAGAACTCAGTCTACCATACAGAGAACCCTGCCTACCATAGAGAGAACCCAGGCTACCAGACATAGAACCCAGCCTACTAAACAGAGAACCCAGCCTACCAACCAGAGAATCCAGCCTACCAACCAGAGAACCAAGCCTACCAACCAGAGAACCCAGCCTACCAACCAGAGAACCCAGTCTACCAGACAAAGACCCCATCCATGATATAGATTCCAGGAAACTGGTCAAGAAAAAACCTTTGTTTATCCGTCGATACCAGAAACACAGGAACGACCAGGGGCAGGTTACAAGGCACCTACACACCTGGGTGTGCTCTGATGGATTACAAGTCTGCCCAGATGCTTGGGGCATTGATAATGAGGACTATGGGCACTTGGATGGGGAGGACCAACACCCTTCAATGTCAAATGGCCAACTCACACAGCCAAACGGTCCTTAGACCCTAGACCTACTCAGTGAGCAATGGACAAACAAGAAATTCATGAAAGAGGGAACGGAGAAGGGGAATTTCTAACGTAAGGCCAAACTAGCCGATGGGAGAATTCTTCATATCTGCTTCTTTGGCCCTAAGTTTGAAGTTCTCTTCTCAGTTCCCTGCAATTCTCTCTTTTGTGCATGAAGCCCTAGGTTTCCAAAGACTGGCATGGTGTAAACCTGTCCCTCAGAGGAGAGATACTACCGGTCCTGTGATATACATTAGCCGGCTTTCCAGGAATTTCTAGGTAGAATAATGTTGTGCTATTAAACTCTCCCTCGGAGTAAGACATTCTCTGGCAATTATATTTATTCTTGAAGATCTAAATCTGGGCACAGCCGAGGACTAATCGCGACATAAATCCTCTATACCTCTGTGATGGGACCTCAGGGAGCAGACATGGCAGCTGGGGAGAAGAAGGTAAACATACTGCATCATGAAATGTGGGTAATTCAGACACAACGGCTAAATGTCTCCTCGGTCACAGGCAACGAACGGAAACAGCCGAGGATGGCTGCAGGATATAATGATAGAGCTGTACATCTCTCACAATATGTTACTGCAAACCTACCATCAGACGTGGCAAACTCCTCTTACAGGAGAACGCTTCTGTGTAACCGAAAGATTCATATCGAGTGTAGACATTTTAAATAGAAAAACTTTAATGACAGAATATTACGTTCCTTACGAAACTCCTGTGATTGTTGTAGGCAGTGGTGTATCTTGGTTTTGTGCTGCCCTAGACAGACAAAATTCGGGCACCCCACCCACGTTGCACACCCTTGACATGCCCCACCCCCTGATAGAGCTATACAGAGCAAAGATTCTAAACAATATCTGCCCCCTGATAGAGCTATACAGAGCAAAGATTCTAAACAACATGTCCGCTCCCTGATAGAACTATACAGAGCAAAGATTCTAAACAACATGTCCACCCCCCTGATAGAGCTATACAGAGCAAAGATTCTAAACAACATGTCTGCCCCCTGATAGAGCTATACAGAGCAAAGATTCTAAACAACATGTCTGCCCCCTGATAGAGCTATACAGAGCAAAGATTCTTAACAACATGTCTGCCCCATGATAGAGCTATACAGAGCAAAGATTCTAAACAACATGTCCGACTCCTGATAGAGCTATAGAGAGCAAAGATTCTAAACAACATGTCCTCCCCCTGATAGAGTTATACAGAGCAAAGATTCTAAACAACATGTCCACCCCCTGATAGAGCTATACAGAGCAAAGATTATAAACATGTCCGCCCCCTGATAGAGCTATACAGGCTCAAGGGTTCAATAAGGTACTTTATTTGTATTCTTTTGCCTGCACTTGATGCAATCTTTCAATTAAATACAACTTATTTTTTTGCCAATAGTCGTACTTTAAATCAAGTAGAATGCATGTAACGACCAGCAGAGCGGTTTGAGCCAGGCTCGCTCTGCAGGCTCTGTGAATAAACCACAGATTGTTTGAGAACCTTGAAATGTGTTGGTATGGCCTGTGTCCCACGGAAGCGGGTCCACCAAAAATAAATTCTAGCTGTGTTCTGACTTTGACACCTTTTGTGTCTGGAAGAAAGAGAGATCGAGTGGGACCAGTCACCGACGCATTTGCTAGAGCATTCTAAATGAACAAGCGCCTGTTACAGCCGGAAAAGCATTGGTGCAACGGTCCAAATGTGATCTGGTGTGACACAGTCGCTCACAATAAAGGGGGGGGGGGGGGGTCGGGGCTATAGGAAAGTCCACAGAAGGGGAATGACTGCCTCACATTCCCAATCCGTGTGGGATTAGCAGAGGTTCTTGTCCAATGTCAGGTGGTCAGGGAACTGGAGCATCATGGGAAGTACGGCACAGAGTACTCTACACATGTGCAAACCGTGATAAAGCCCCTATACCGTGGTATATTTATACATAGCCACAGCTTACAAACAATCCAGCAGAAACTGATTAAAGCTGAGCCTGTTCCTGCTCCATTTGCATTTTTAGAGGTCTGATTTAATGCAGATCCATTACGCGGTAACAGAGACGCAGATTTCCAGCCAGTACAATTTATCAGCCATTAAACGGCGCCTGTTTATGGTTTTACGTAATTATCCCAGGTTCCTGCTCGCCGAAGACAGCCGCTTCATCTTTCAAAAACGTATTTATCAAAACCCCGAGAGCTGGGCCGTTCCCACGCACGTTCCCACCGCTCTGCAGGGGGGTTTGGCAGGGGAGAGATCCCGATCTTCAGGAATTGGTGCAGGAGACACTGAGATTTATGAATCACCGTAGAGTTTTATTTTTGGTGGTCCCCCCCCTCCCCCCTCCATTACAATAACCGATAGAAGAATAAACACAGAGCCGTATCAGCAATTCCATATATCAGTCCCCGGCGCTGCTTTGTAAGATGCTAGATATCCGATCCCTGTCTTGATAAATCTTCCCTTTCACAGGTTGGTTCTCTGCCCAGTAAAATTTCCTAAAGTGAATGATTTATGGAATCAGAACCTGCCTGTTAGTCGCTCCCCCCCGTTTAATACATTCCCCCGTATAAATCTGGCGTATTCAGTGATCCTTCATCAATACATCAATATACTAGATGGGCAGCGCCAAGAAAGGACGCACTTGGCTACAGGTGGTCCGACAACAAATATATAGAGGGGCAAAGGTTTAAAAGCAATACAAGGAAAAATTACTTTACTGAGAGGGTAGTGAATGTATGGAATAGTCTTCCAGTAGAAGTGGTAGAGGTTAATACAGTGAAGGAGTTTAAGCATGCATGGGATAGGTATATTGCTATCCTAGATATAAGATAAGGCCAGGCACTAATGAAAGTATTACTTTACTGAGAGGGTAGTGGATGTATGGAATAGTCTTCCAGTAGAAGTGGTAGAGGTTAATACAGTGAAGGAGTTTAAGCATGCATGGGATAGTTATAAGGCTATCCTAGATTTAAGATAAGGCCAGGGACTAATGAAAGTATTACATTACTGAGAGGGTAGTGGATGCATGGAATAGTCTTCCAGTAGAAGTGGTCGAGGTTAATACAGTGAAGGAGTTTAAGCATGCATGAGATAGGTATAAGGCTATCCTAGATATAAGATAAGGTCAGGGACTAATGAAAGTATTACTTTACTGAGAGGTTAGTGGATGTATGGAATAGTCTTCCAGTAGAAGTGGTAGAGGTTAATACAGTGAAGGAGTTTAAGCATGCATGGGATAGGTATAAGGCTATCCTAGATATAAGATAAGGTCAGGGACTAATGAAAGTATTACATTACTGAGAGGGTAGTGGATGTATGGAATAGTCTTCCAGTAGAAGTGGTAGAGGTTAATACAGTGAAGGAGTTTAAGCATGCATGGGATAGGTATAAGGCTATCCTAGATAGAAGATAAGGCCAGGGACTAATGAAAGTATTACTTTACTGAGAGGGTAGTGGATGTATGGAATAGTCTTCCAGTAGAAGTGGTAGAGGTTAATACAGTGAAGGAGTTTAAGCATGCATGGGATAGGTATAAGGCTATCCTAGATATAAGATAAGGTCAGGGACTAATGAAAGTATTACATTACTGAGAGGTTAGTGGATGTATGGAATAGTCTTCCAGTAGAAGTGGTAGAGGTTAATACAGTGAAGGAGTTTAAGCATGCATGGGATAGGTATAAGGCTATCCTAGATATAAGATAAGGTCAGGGACTAATGAAAGTATTACATTACTGAGAGGGTAGTGGATGTATGGAATAGTCTTCCAGTAGAAGTGGTAGAGGTTAATACAGTGAAGGAGTTTAAGCATGCATGGGATAGGTATAAGGCTATCCTAGATAGAAGATAAGGCCAGGGACTAATGAAAGTATTACTTTACTGAGAGGGTAGTGGATGTATGGAATAGTCTTCCAGTAGAAGTGGTAGAGGTTAATACAGTGAAGGAGTTTAAGCTTGCATGGGATAGGTATAAGGCTATCCTAGATATAAGATAAGGCCAGGGACTAATGAAAGTATTACTTTACTGAGAGGGTAGTGGATGTATGGAATAGTCTTCCAGTAGAAGTGGTAGAGGTTAATACAGTGAAGGAGTGTAAGCATGCATGGGATAGGTATAAGGCTATCCTAGATATAAGATAAGGCCAGGGACTAATGATAGTATTACATTACTGAGAGGGTAGTGGATGTATGGAATAGTCTTCCAGTAGAAGTGGTAGAGGTTAATACAGTGAAGGAGTTTAAGCATGCATGGGATAGGTATATTGCTATCCTAGATATAAGATAAGGCCAGGCACTAATGAAAGTATTACTTTACTGAGAGGGTAGTGGATGTATGGAATAGTCTTCCAGTAGAAGTGGTAGAGGTTAATACAGTGAAGGAGTTTAAGCATGCATGGGATAGTTATAAGGCTATCCTAGATTTAAGATAAGGCCAGGGACTAATGAAAGTATTACATTACTGAGAGGGTAGTGGATGCATGGAATAGTCTTCCAGTAGAAGTGGTCGAGGTTAATACAGTGAAGGAGTTTAAGCATGCATTAGATAGGTATAAGGCTATCCTAGATATAAGATAAGGTCAGGGACTAATGAAAGTATTACTTTACTGAGAGGTTAGTGGATGTATGGAATAGTCTTCCAGTAGAAGTGGTAGAGGTTAATACAGTGAAGGAGTTTAAGCATGCATGGGATAGGTATAAGGCTATCCTAGATATAAGATAAGGTCAGGGACTAATGAAAGTATTACATTACTGAGAGGGTAGTGGATGTATGGAATAGTCTTCCAGTAGAAGTGGTAGAGGTTAATACAGTGAAGGAGTTTAAGCATGCATGGGATAGGTATAAGGCTATCCTAGATAGAAGATAAGGCCAGGGACTAATGAAAGTATTACTTTACTGAGAGGGTAGTGGATGTATGGAATAGTCTTCCAGTAGAAGTGGTAGAGGTTAATACAGTGAAGGAGTTTAAGCATGCATGGGATAGGTATAAGGCTATCCTAGATATAAGATAAGGTCAGGGACTAATGAAAGTATTACATTACTGAGAGGTTAGTGGATGTATGGAATAGTCTTCCAGTAGAAGTGGTAGAGGTTAATACAGTGAAGGAGTTTAAGCATGCATGGGATAGGTATAAGGCTATCCTAGATATAAGATAAGGTCAGGGACTAATGAAAGTATTACATTACTGAGAGGGTAGTGGATGTATGGAATAGTCTTCCAGTAGAAGTGGTAGAGGTTAATACAGTGAAGGAGTTTAAGCATGCATGGGATAGGTATAAGGCTATCCTAGATAGAAGATAAGGCCAGGGACTAATGAAAGTATTACTTTACTGAGAGGGTAGTGGATGTATGGAATAGTCTTCCAGTAGAAGTGGTAGAGGTTAATACAGTGAAGGAGTTTAAGCTTGCATGGGATAGGTATAAGGCTATCCTAGATATAAGATAAGGCCAGGGACTAATGAAAGTATTACTTTACTGAGAGGGTAGTGGATGTATGGAATAGTCTTCCAGTAGAAGTGGTAGAGGTTAATACAGTGAAGGAGTTTAAGCATGCATGGGATAGGTATACGGCTATCCTAGATATAAGATAAGGCCAGGGACTAATTAAAGTATTACATTACTGAGAGGGTAGTGGATGCATGGAATAGTCTTCCAGTAGAAGTGGTAGAGGTTAATACAGTGAAGGAGTTTAAGCATGCATGGGATAGGTATAAGGCTATCCTAGATATAAGATAAGGCCAGGGACTAATGAAAGTATTACATTACTGAGAGGGTAGTGGATGTATGGAATAGTCTTCCAGTAGAAGTGGTAGAGGTTAATACAATGAAGGAGTTTAAGCATGCGTGGGATAGGTATACGGCTATCCTAGATATAAGATAAGGTCAGGGACTAATGAAAGTATTACATTACTGAGAGGGTAGTGGGTACATGGAATAGTCTTCCAGTAGAAGTGGTAGCGGTTAATACAGTGAAGAAGTTTGAGCATGTGTGGGATAGGTATAAGGCTATCCTAGATATAAGATAAGACCAGGGACTAATGAAAGTATTACTTTACTGAGAGGGTAGTGGATGTATGGAATAGTCTTCCAGTAGAAGTGGTAGAGGTTAATACAGTGAAGGAGTTTAAGCATGCATGGGATAGGTATAAGGCTATCCTAGATATAAGATAAGGCCAGGGACTAATGAAAGTATTACATTACTGAGAGGGTAGTGGATGTATGGAATAGTCTTCCAGTAGAAGTGGTAGAGTTTAATACAATGAAGGAGTTTAAGCATGCGTGGGATAGGTATACGGCTATCCTAGATATAAGATAAGGTCAGGGACTAATGAAAGTATTACATTACTGAGAGGGTAGTGGGTACATGGAATAGTCTTCCAGTAGAAGTGGTAGCGGTCAATACAGTGAAGAAGTTTGAGCATGCGTGGGATAGGTATAAGGCTATCCTAGATATCAGATAAGACCAGGGACTAATGAAAGTATTACTTTACTGAGAGGGTAGTGGATGTATGGAATAGTCTTCCAGTAGAAGTGGTAGAGGTTAATACAGTGAAGAAGTTTGAGCCTGCATGGGGTAGGTATACGGCTATCCTAGACATAAGATAAGGTCAGGGACTAATGAAAGTATTACATTACTGAGAGGGTAGTGGATGTATGGAATAGTCTTCCAGTAGAAGTGGTAGAGGTTAATACAGTGAAGGGGTTTAAGCATGCGTGGGATAGGTATAAGGCTATCCTAGATATAAGATAAGGTCAGGGACTAATGAAAGTATTACATTACTGAGAGGGTAGTGGATGTATGGAATAGTCTTCCAGTAGAAGTGGTAGCGGTTAGTACAGTGAAGAAGTTTGAGCATGCATGGGATAGGTATAAGGTTATAAAAGATAAGCTTGGGGGAGCAGGGGGTAAGAAGAGAAAGTGAATTGGGTAAATTCCACATTACACACACACTGTATTTATCCAGCCCACAAACAGCCGATACGTCTGTGAATAATTAATAGTGTGTAGACACATGTAACTGGTGCCTCTCTCCTGGGTACTAATTAGCGGTAAGGTCAGAGGAAGCAGCATTTTGTTTGCTGCCCGCTCAGACCTTTTCAGTCTCTTTATCTTGGCAGGGGGTCCGCAGTCAGCTGTGAGATGCAGGTGCTGTATACAGAGTCTGCTAGGAAGGGGTGGGCAGGGTGCAGGGCTAGCTTTACCGAAACAACAAGGAGGAGGAGAGCGAAGATGTCCATCCAGGAGAACAGATTCGGGGATTGAAAGCACAGCAAAAAAATGTAAAAAAAAAAAAAAAACAAGATAATAAAATGAAACAATACAGGAAAATGAAAGGATGACTGTCAGCAAAACAGTACCTTATGTTTAACTGAAAGACTGTGCCAAGTGTCAGCATTTTAAATAGTAACGCTTTAATGAAGGAATCCAAATAAAGCACCTTATTAAATCAGCTGCGAAGCTACTTGATGCCACCTCTCAATTAAACAGGGTTTGTGTATGTGTCTGCCGCTGGGAGGTACATTTCTAACAGGTCAGTGACCCTGTTCCTTCAAGGGCCGTATGGTCAATGGTAAAAGTCAATAGACATCCCTGCTCTACCTTCACAAAAATGTCTGGCTGATGCAGCCCAACCAGGGAGTCATTTGGATTCATCAGCTCCATCCGACATTGGGGACAAGTCACATCTTGAAACTGAACAGAGAAGGAATTAAACTAAATCTTGGAGAAAATACTGGACACAACGTATCTCTGAAAGAAATGAAATCAGTGCTCAGTGTTCCCTCCACGTAAAAAGGATCCATACTAGGCTCCATCAGTGCTGGTAAACCACCAGTAACTCTCCATTTTTTTCTTTACTACAAATCCCAGCCACTCTGTTTCCTGGCGGCTGAATGGCATAGGAGTTGTTGCTTAGCTCCTTGCAGCAGGGTTTTAAATAGGCCATTGTAACCTGATGGTACAATTACTGTGGGGTAATTTCCTTCCATAGAAATACTGCTTTGTTCCTTTCCAGAGAGTGCAATGTGCAATGTGCAGGCCCATGGGAGAGCGGATATCTGTGGGATGGTAACCTGCTGGCTAACAGAATGGCCGGCTGATTTACTGACAATGAAAAAACCCAATGCAGCACAATAGTACTCAGGGATTTATTCACGAAAGAGAGAATGGCAGGGAATCCACAAGGGAAGTTCATACTCAAGACCAAAGGAGCCGAGCTGGAAAAATCTGATAAGACAGATCTGTTTCTTTCTCCTGTAAAACCATGCAGTAGTCATCTAAAAAGATACAGGGAAACTATAAGTAGAAGTGCCCCCTGGAGAGGCGATTCATGAGAGAATGGGAGAATTCGACTCGACTACTTTGGCCTTACGTTTGAAATTCCCTTGTGAATTCCATGCACTTCGCTGTTTCATGAAGGATTTGTACTCTGATTTATGAGATGATGAAGAGATACAATGCGTTGGACAGGAAGCCTTCACCCTAACTGTCTGGACGATTCACTGGGGAATGAATCACTTGACACACCAGGCTGTGAGAGGTACAAAGTAGCCTCAGTATGCCATAGTTGCCAGCAGTCCTGAATTTGTCAGGACAGTCCTGTTTTTTTGGGTCCTGCCTGTAAAATTTGTGTCTGTCCTGGTATTAATACAGCTCATGCACAGTGCTTTACAGGTCTGTATGATCTGGCAGATCTACAACAAGGAGAACTGCACTCCAAACATGCGGTATCGCTAACAGGTGGAGAACTGCACTCCAGACACACGGTATCAGTCACAAGTAGAGAACTGCACTCCAGACACGCGGTATCGCTCACAGGTGGAGAACTGCACTCCAAACATGCGGTATCGTTAACAGGTGGAGAACTGCACTCCAGACACGCGGTATCGCTCACAGGAGGAGAACTGCACTCAAGACACGCGGTATCGCTCACAGGTGGAGAACTGCACTCCAGACACGCGGTATCGCTACCAGGTGGAGAACTGCACTCCAGACACGCGGTATCGGTCACAGGTGGAGAACTGCACTCCAGACACGCGGTATCGCTACCAGGTGGAGAACTGCACTCCAGACACGCGGTATCGCTACCAGGTGGAGAACTGCACTCCAAACATGCAGTATCGCTAACAGGTGGAGAACTGCACTCCAGACACATGGTATCAGTCACAAGTAGAGAACTGCACTCCAGACACGCGGTATCGCTCACAGGTGGAGAACTGCACTCCAAACATGCGGTATCGCTAACAGGTGGAGAACTACACTCCAGACACGCGGTATCGCTCACAGGTGGAGAACTGCACTCAAGACACGCGGTATCGCTCACAGGTGGAGAACTGCACTCCAGACACGCGGTATCGCTACCAGGTGGAGAACTGCACTCCAGACACGCGGTATCGCTAACAGGTGGAGAACTGCACTCCAGACACGCGGTATCGCTACCACGTGGAGAACTGCACTCCAGACACGCGGTATCGCTACCAGGTGGAGAACTGCACTCCAGACAGCCGTATCGGTCACAGGTGGAGAACTGCACTCCAGACACACGGTATCAGTCACAAGTAGAGAACTGCACTCCAGACACGCGGTATCGCTCACAGGTGGAGAACTGCACTCCAAACATGCGGTATTGCTAACAGGTGGAGAACTGCACTCCAGACACGCGGTATCGCTCACAGGTGGAGAACTGCACTCAAGACACGCGGTATCGCTCACAGGTGGAGAACTGCACTCCAGACACGCGGTATCGCTACCAGGTGGAGAACTGCACTCCAGACACGCGGTATCGGTCACAGGTGGAGAACTGCACTCCAGACACGCGGTATCGCTACCAGGTGGAGAACTGCACTCCAGACACGCGGTATCGCTACCAGGTGGAGAACAGCACTCCAGACACGCGGTATCGCTACCACGTGGAGAACTGCACTCCAGACACGCGGTATCGCTACCAGGTGGAGAACTGCACTCCAGACAGCCGTATCGGTCACAGGTGGAGAACTGCACTCCAGACACGCGGTATCGCTCACAGGTGGAGAACTGCACTCCAGACACGCGGTATCGCTCACAGGTGGAGAACTGCACTCCAGACACGCGCTATCGCTACCAGGTGGAGAACTGCACTCCAGACACGCGGTATCGCTACCAGGTGAAAAACTGCACTCCAGACACGCGGTATCGCTCACAGGTGGAGAACTGCACTCCAGACACGCGGTATCGCTCCCAGGTGGAGAACTGCACTCCAGACTCGCGGTATCAGTCACAAGTAGAGAACTGCACTTCAGACAACCGGTATCGGTCACAGGTGGAGAACTGCACTCCAAACACGCGGTATCGCTACCACGTGGAGAACTGCACTCCAGACACGCGGTATCGCTAACAGGTGGAGAACTGCACTCCAGACACGCGGTATCGCTCACAGGTGGAGAACTGCACTCCAGACACCCGGTATCACTCACAGGTGGAGAACTGCACTCCAGACACGCGGTATCGCTACCAGGTGGAGAACTGCACTCCAGACAGCCGGTATTGCTACCAGGTGGAGAACTGCACTCCAGACACGCGGTATCGCTCCCAGGTGGAGAACTGCACTCCAGACACCCGGTATCGGTCACAGGTGGAGAACTGCACTCCAGACACGCGGTATCGCTCCCAGGTGGAGAACTGCACTCCAGACACGCGGTATCGCTACCAGGTGGAGAACTGCACTCCAGACACGCGGTATCGCTACCAGGTGGAGAACTGCACTCCAGACACGCGGTATCGCTAACAGGTGGAGAACTGCACTCCAGACACGCGGTATAGCTACCAGGTGGAAAACTGCACTCCAGACACGCGGAATCGCTCACAGGGGGAGAACTGCACTCCAGACACGCGGTATCGCTCACAGGTGGAGAACTGCACTCCAGATACGCGGTATCGCTCACAGGTGGAGAACTGCACTCCAGACACGCGGTATCGCTACCAGGTGGAGAACTGCACTCCAGACACCCGGTATCGCTCACAGGTGGAGAACTGCACTCCAGACACGCGGTATCGCTACCAGGTGGAGAACTGCACTCCAGATACCCGGTATCGCTCACAGGTAGAGAACTGCACTCCAGACAGCCGTATCGTTCACAGGTGGAGAACTGCACTCCAGACAGCCGTATCGGTCACAGGTGGAGAACTGCACTCCAGACACGCGGTATCGCTCACAGGTGGAGAACTGCACTCCAGACATGCGGTATCGCTCACAAGTAGAGAACTGCACTCCAGACACGCGGTATCGCTCACAAGTAGAGAACTGCACTCCAGACACCCGGTATCAGTCACAAGTAGAGAACTGCACTCCAGATACGCGGTATGGGTCACAGGTGGAGAACTGCACTCCAGATACGCGGTATCGCTCACAGTTGGAGCACTGCACTCCAGATACGCGGTATTGGTCACAGGTGGAGAACTGCACTCCAGATACCCGGTATCAGTCACAGGTAGAGAACTACACTCCAGATACGCGGTATCGCTCACAGGGGGAGAACTGCACTCCAGACAGCCGGTCTCGCACACAGGTGGAGAACTGCACTCCAGACAGCCGGTATCGCTCACAGGTGGAGAACTGCACTCCAGACAGCCGGTATCAGTCACAAGTAGAGAACTGCACTTCAGACAACCGGTATCGGTCACAGGTGGAGAACTGCACTTCAGACAGCCGGTATCGCTCACAGGTGGAGAACTGCACTTCAGACAACCGGTATCGCTCACAGGTGGAGAACTGCACTCCAGACAGCCGGTCTCGCACACAGGTGGAGAACTGCACTCCAGACAGCAGGTATCAGTCACAAGTAGAGAACTGCACTTCAGACACGCGGTATTCGTCACAGGTGGAGAACTGCACTCCAGACAGCCGGTATCGCTCACAGGCGCTCAATGCAACAGGGTCATGAGGTGCCGTGGGATGTCCTTCATCGTTGCATAACTCCGCCCCTTTTGGGCGGCACTCATTTTTGTCCTGAGATAGAAAGTTGGCAACAGTCCCGCCTCTCTCCCCAAACCCCTCCTTATTGGAATGTCACTGAATTTAGAAGCCCCACCTATCTCTCCAAGCCCCTCCTTATTGGAATGTCACTGAATTTAGAAGCCCCGCCTATCTCTCCAAGCCCCTCCTTATTGGAATGTCACTGAATTTAGAAGCCCCGCCTCTCTCTCCAAGCCCCTCCTTATTGGAATGTCACAGAATATAGAAGTCCCGCCTCTCTCTCCAAGCCCCTCCTTATTGGAATGTCACTGAATTTAGAAGCCCCGCCTCTCTCTCCAAGCCCCTCCTTATTGGAATGTCACTGAATTTAGAAGCCCCGCCTCTCTCCAAGCCCCTCCTTATTGGAATGTCACTGAATTTAGATGCCCCGCCTCTCTCTCCAAGCCCCTCCTTATTGGAATGTCACTGAATTTAGAAGCCCCGCCTCTCTCTCCAAGCCCCTCCTTATTGGAATGTCACTGAATTTAGAAGCCCCGCCTCTCTCTCCAAGCCCCTCCTTATTGGAATGTCACTGAATTTAGAAGCCCCGCCTCTCTCTCCAAACCCCTGCTTATTGGAATGTCACTGAATTTAGAAGCCCCGCCTCTCTCTCCAAGCCCTCCTTATTGGATGTCACTGAATTTAGAAGCCCCGCCTCTCTCTCCAAGCCCCTCCTTATTGGAATGTCACTGAATTTAGAAGCCCCGCCTCTCTCTCCAAGCCCCTCCTTATTGGAATGTCACTGAATTTAGAAGCCCCGCCTCTCTCTCCAAGCCCCTCCTTATTGGAATGTCACTGAATTTAGAAGCCCCGCCTCTTTCTCCAAGCCCCTCCTTATTGGAATACCACTGAATTTAGAAGCCCCGCCTCTCTCCAAGCCCCACCTTATTGGAATGTCACTGAATTTAGAAGCCCCGCCTCTCTCTCCAAGCCCCTCCTTATTGGAATGTCACTGAATTTAGAAGCCCCGCCTCTCTCTCCAAGCCCCTCCTTATTGGAATGTCACTGAATTTAGATGCCCCGCCTCTCTCTCCAAGCCCCTCCTTATTGGAATGTCACTGAATTTAGAAGCCCCGCCTCTCTCTCCAAGCCCCTCCTTATTGGAATGTCACTGAATTTAGAAGCCCCGCCTCTCTCTCCAAGCCCCTCCTTATTGGAATGTCACTGAATTTAGAAGCCCCGCCTCTCTCTCCAAGCCCCTCCTTATTGGAATGTCACTGAATTTAGATGCCCCGCCTCTCTCTCCAAGCCCCTCCTTATTGGAATGTCACTGAATTTAGAAGCCCCGCCTCTCTCTCCAAGCCCCTCCTTATTGGAATGTCACTGAATTTAGAAGCCCCGCCTCTCTCTCCAAGCCCCTCCTTATTGGAATGTCACTGAATTTAGAAGCCCCGCCTCTCTCTCCAAGCCCCTCCTTATTGGAATGTCACTGAATTTAGAAGCCCCGCCTCTCTCTCCAAGCCCCTCCTTATTGGAATGTCAGTGAATTTAGAAGCCCCGCCTCTCTCTCCAAGCCCCTCCTTATTGGAATACCACTGGATTT